>JAOXOE010032692.1:0-10801 GCA_028565055.1 Phoeniculus purpureus
GAACTGGACACAAGATTCCAGATGTGGTCTCACCAGGGCAGAGTAGAGGGGGAGAAGAACCTCTCTTGATCTACTAAACACAGCCCTTCTGATAAGGTTCTTCTTTAAGAGCAAACTCCAGTTTTTCAATCCATTAGTGAATATTAGACCTCACATCAAATAGAGGCACTAAGCTCTGTAATACAGTTGAACAACATTTGTCTCCTGTAATGAGGATGATTTTTTTTCTAAGATCTACACTAATTAAACTAGAAAAGGTCAAACAACTGAAAATGTTCACAATCTGGGCAAGCTTCAATGACAAAATCTTTCCCGTCTACCACTAATCTTTTAGCACAGCAAGTGGCACTTTGACAGAGAGTCTCTGTCAGGTCAGTCATGTTTATACACAAGAAGCTTCAGCCTTCATCCTCTGGAAGTGTTCATGAGCTTTGACTTGCAAAACTCAGGGAGACAGAGCCACAAAACAGAGGAAGAGGAAGCAAAACCTGGATCCCCCTCAGGAATGCTCTGTCCTGTGGTCAGGAAACATTTGTTCCATAGTTTACAAAGTCCTCCAAATTTTACTGAACAATTTTAGTCATCGTTCCAGAAATTCCAGAAGAAAAACATGTATTTTTGTCTTAAAACCGTATCAAAGATACTAGACGCAAAGAAAACCTAGAGAAGGTATCAAAAAAACCCCACAACTACATATGAACTAAAGCACTTGTGTTGTGGCCAGTCAGCCCAGACCAAGAAGCGTTCCACTTTGACAGAAACTTCTTTAAAGGGTGCTTCTCAGCCCACAACATAAAGGAGAACATCAAGCATTCTGCATAAAGAAACCATACTCACAAGTGGAGGATCTGATATATACCAGTGTGGACCAGAAATCTCCAATACACTCACTTCTGAGACATAGAATCTTTTTGGTTAAGCCCAACTTTGGACCCAGCACTGCCAGGTCACCACTAAATCATGTCCCTCAGCAACAGGTCCGCATGTTGTTTCAATCCCTTCAGAGATCGAGACTCCAGTCCTCCCCTAGGCAGCCTATTCAAATGGCTGATCAACCTTTGGGTGAAGAAACTCTTCCCAAGATCCAGACTAAACCTCCCCTGGTGCAGCCTGCAGCCACTTCCTCCACTCCTATCACTCAACACCATGGAGAAGAGGCTGAGTCTCTCTTGGCTCCAACCTCCTGTCAGGGAGCTGTAGAGAGCAATAGCTCTCTCTCAACAGAACCCCACAATCAGACAAGAACTGCCTTCAGTGCCCTCATCATACACAGCCTGTCAGGAAACAATCCTCTTTTGTTCTGAGCAGCATCTTTTCCATCAGGACAGGACACACTACAAAGGCTAAAAGGGAGCCCATAAGAGCCCAAGGGACTTTCAGTCCAAAGACAATTAGTACAAAACGAACTTCAGAACTGCAAGTTAAGAGGAAGTTGGGCAAATTCAGTGTTTGACCGTTTTCAGAAAATAGAGCCTAAGCCTTCCTGTGGGAAAGCTTCTCCATAGTAACTCAAAGAGCAATGTGAGCATTGACTCCCTGTCAAAAATCCCGTCCACATGAAAACAGAGCACAAAAGCATCTCAAAAGCAGTGATTTCAGTGACCCAAAAAGAGGGCAAGAGGAGGCTCCACTAAGCTGCTACTGCCACTGATCTGTTCTACTTGTGAAAGAATGACAGGCAGAAATAGTATAACAGATTAAACAGCCATTTCCAAATAACATCATGATAGTAAACTGGTAATAGTGGTTCTCCAACAAGAGGGAGGATCAGTACAGCTGACCCCCCACATAACAATTTGGTATCAGAGCACTATCCACCTCTTAAAACTCCATTAAGTTTTAAAATTTGTCTAAAATTTTTCATGCTGAGTCTTTGCCTTAAAATCTTAATTTTAAAAGCATTATAATTGTCATAGAATTATCACAGAATTACTGAGGCTGGAAAAGACCTCTCAGATCATCAAGTCCCGCCTAACTGCAGTCAGAACAACTCCTCTGATTTATGAGGACAAAGGGAAGTATCTTGATTGATTCTTGTTAAAAAGACACTTTAAAAAGAAGGACCTTCAAGAGTGATACTTCCAGGAAAGGGTCTGGAGTAGTTTTGGCTAAGGAAAATACCTTCTGTTGACCCTCAGGATCATCTCTGAATACGGCTAACAGATTGCTCATAGTCTTTAAAATGTTAGCTAGAGTCTTGCAGCTGAGGTCTCAAAAGGGTCTAGTGTGACAGAGCATCCCTTCCTCCTCCCTCACAAAGACATTCTATGGAACCTCAGACCCTACTACAGAGAGCAGAACAGTCAAAGGAGAAATCCCAGCTATGGCCTCCTCCTGTAATCACCAGGAAAAGGCAACACTAGAATATACAGCTCAGTAAATATATCAGTAAGAGATCTGGCTCTAAAAGAAAAGGGGGAAACATGAGATGTGGAATGTTCCCGGAGTCTTAAATCCTAGCTGAACAGTAATTGAAAGGTGTGAAGTGTGGGAAGGGTGCTACACGTGTTATCAGGGCACACTTTAGGACATCTCTATTAATAGTGATCACATACTGCTTTAAGTTTTGCAAAGGATTAACAGCAGATGAGAAAATCTAGATCCACGCTAGTCCTTTAGTATTAAAGAAAAATACCCAGAATTGTATGTGATTTTAAAAAAAAAAAAGAACATTTGACAGGGAAAAAGGACCAGTTTAAGCCAATGCTGCATCATAACACAGAATCATAGAATCATCATGGCCGGAAAGGACCTCCAGGATCAGCAAGTCCAGCCCTCATCCCAACAGCTCACTAATCCCTAAACCATGGACCCTATCTACTTGTTTTTCAAACAATTCTAGGGAAGGTGACTCCACCACCTCCCTGGGCAGCCTGTTCCAGTGCCCAACCACTCTCTTAGTGAAGAACTTTTTCCTAAGATCCAATCTAAACCTCCTCTGATGCAACTTGAGGCCATTTCCCCTCATCCTATCATCAGTAATATGGGAGAAGAGACCAGCACAACACATATAAACGATACTTAAAGCACAAAAATAATAATTAATCTTGTTTCGTGAAGCTCAATGAAAGATCAATTAGAAGCTCATAAACTGGACAAATCTCCTGCACAATCAGGCTTTTTCATCCAAAATATCAGGTGATAACATGAAGAGACATTCTTTCCATTTATGATGAAATTCTAAAAATCCCAAGAAAACCCCCACCACAAACCAGGCACATTAAATAAAAGCTTGAAACAACTGTCCAACCTCCAAAGAACATCACCACAGAAAACTCTCCTACACTTGGGTTTTTTCTCTTCAAGTAATTTTTCAATCAATTTCATTTTATAACTTACTAACTGAACATTAGAGGAGCCAGGGAAGCAACATGATGCAGCATAAAATCACGCAAAAACAATTACACTGTATCCCGTTAACCTTTTCACGTTAAAGTTAGGCCTCCCTATACCAAGTCTCTACAAAACAAAATCTTGATAAATTTCCCTCAGAAAACCTTCATCTTTTCATGCTCTGTGGAACCTGAAATAATTCTCTTTAACTCCTAACTGGTTCATTTTTGTGGGTCTGGTTTCAGTTCCAGGATGGCAACTGTGTGGTAACCGCTTCTTGTTTTGTTGTTTTCTATTTCTAAACATAAGCTTTGACACCCCCCCCAACCCCCTTGGTCTTGCTGGTAGAACAGTCGCCTCACACACAGTCTTGCTCTTTGAAGCCTCCAGCAGTGCCAAGAAAGAAGCAGGCTGTGGCAGCAGGCTCAGTGTTCTCCAGTTATGCAACAGATTAGATCATTATCAACAAAACTGGATGCCTCCAGCAAGGAAGAGAAATGGGGAATTCAAGAGCAGGTTTGCTTTACTTTTTTAATTAAGGACAGCTGCTTGATTAGTTTGACGGAGGAAACAGGCACCTGGAATTAAAAGCTGGTTGTATCAGAGATTATTACTCTGCAGTGAATAGCTCCACAATAAATACTAGTTTCACACTGATCACTCACTTCTATTCCTTCCTTGGCAGCAAAGTTTTCCCATTCATGGTGTAATGCAAAACAAGTGTTTGGCTCAGACTAATGTAAATCATTTCAGAAGCCTGGTTTAACCACAAAACAATCAAGTGGATTACCCTCCCCTGCAGATGAATGACCATGCAGATGTGGTATGTAGGAACAGGGTTTAGTAGTGGACTTGGGACAGTTGGGTTAATGGTTGGACTCAATGATCTTTAAAAGATCTTTTCCAACTAAGATGATTCCATGTGCTAACAGGATGCAGGAGCAGAGTCTGGCTTCTCAACACAGCTGCACAGAGAATCCATGCATCTCATCTACAACATATTCACTTGTCCAAAGTCTGTAGGTGGATCCATATTTTAATTCCTTAAGGAAACGCCTTGTACAGCCCCATCACTGCACAACTGCCACATCCATTTGTGTTTTCCTCAGGGATAATTGGGAAAGAAGTGTTACACTGTCGAAAACAAATCCCTTCAGTCAGTTCCTAATGAGGAACATGCAGTGAGGAGAAGAGATTATATAATATCGAGCAGATTAAACAATTTAATGTTTCTATTTAAGACGTCAGACACTGAGGGTAACAAATGCGTAAAAATATAAACCAATAAAGGTTTTGAGATGCCAGACAAAAGCTTTTTTAGTTACTACAAGGGACATTAAGAGTATTTACATCTTGCAGATAGGAAGAAAGTAAATTCAAAGCAGTTTAATATAGGAAAAGTTAAACTGTTGCTCCTAGTAAGAGAAACAATTCTCAAAGAGCTTTAATGTGCTAATGCTGGATTATTAGAAATTTGTAAACTGGAACAGCACCACTGAAGCTGGGCATTGGCTTTCAAGTTTCCCAACATTAGCACTGGAAAATGTTGTGTGTCTGGTTATACAACAAGATAAACACAACATTAAAAATAATGCTACCCCATCAACTAAGGATCATTAAGTCTGGCCAGTGTAATTAGTTTAAAAAGGCAAGAGATAGCGAGTGACTTAAAGAAAGTCTAGAAATCAAAAGCTCTGGGAGTAGGGCTTTATTTGCAGAATGTATCTTCCAGACATGAGGTTTTTTTTTAATATCTTATAATATCTGGAAACTATTAAGGCAAAAGAATTATAATAATGAGCTCCTAGGACTCACTTGTTACCACTATCTTTATTTGATATTGACTTTGAAGAATCACAAAACAGCACTCTACTGTCTCTATTACACAACCATCCAAAACTTTATTGAATGATGTGATAGGACAAGACGAAATGGCCTCAAGCTGCACCAAGGGAAGTTTAGGTTGGATATGAGAAGAAACTTCTTCCTGCAAAGGGTCCTCAGGCCTTGGAACAGGCTGCCCAGGGAGAGGGTTGAATCACCATCCCTGGATGGTGTTTAAGAATCATGGAGATCTGGATCTTAGAGACAGGGTTTAGCAGTGGCCTTGGGACAGCTGGGGTAATGGTTGGACTCTATGAGCTTGAAGCTCTTTACCAACTTAAACAATTCTGTGATTCTATAATGTGACTCTATCAAAGTACAAACCTAAATCAGATATGTAGCTGGACTCCCTTCGCCTCTCTTTATTAAACACAAGTGGGACACAAACTACAATTCATAAGTCACCACTTCAGGTTTAATTATTAAGAGAGAAAACACTCCATCAGTAAGGTAAGGCAGAAACTCAAACTGACCCTTCCATTACAAGAACACAGCACTAAATGAACCATGTCTTCCCAGGTCTGACCATTTCTGCTCTGTACATTCTAACAAGGGTTTAAAGTTAACACCACTAACCTTCAGTTTCACTGCAGACAGTGAAAACTCAAGGAGGACAGCACGTCAGACCACTTCCCCACAGTTTCTACACCGCTGCCAG
Source organism: Phoeniculus purpureus (assembly GCA_028565055.1). Taxonomy (NCBI): domain Eukaryota; kingdom Metazoa; phylum Chordata; class Aves; order Bucerotiformes; family Phoeniculidae; genus Phoeniculus; species Phoeniculus purpureus. The sequence continues at coordinate 5,876 of JAOXOE010032692.1, forward strand.
GCAAAAGCTTTGGTGGCCGCTGTGAGCACAAAGGGAATGGGACCTTCCTGACACAGCTCAGTCACTGGCAGATCTTAAATAACACATTTAGAAAAGCAGCTGAAATTCAAGAAAGCCGTGAAATTCCTTCTGTTTTTTCAGAGGTAATTCTTAGGTAAATGAGACTCTAACACTGACAAAAGGAAACTCGGTCTAATGAAACGATGGCAGAGGAACCAATGGGTGCAAGAAAACATTACGACTGCTGCTTTCAGATGGCAGCACCATGTCCCAAATTACCTCTGTGCCTCAGCTTTTAGAGCAAATCTGGTTTTCAAGTGCTTCCCCCCAACTCTGCCCTTCAGATTCATCCCCTTCATTACTTCCCAACCCACATGCAAAAACCAGAGGCTCTGTGAAGTGATTCCAGCTTAAGCCCAAAGGACATTTATTACAAGATTATTTTTAATATTTAAAGTATTCTAGAAAAAATACAGACTTCTCAAGCCACAGAGAAACAAACAATAAAGATCCAGGGGCCTTTTTTCATTAAGGAGCTAATAAAATAGTAAAATCATCTTAAAAAAACCCCACCTTCCTTCAAAAGCCTATGACCTTGCTGGTCAGTCACATCCTTCTGGTCTGTGATCTGACAAAACTTCTTGGAAAGGGTCCTCAGGCCTTGGAACAGGCTGCCCACAGAGGTGGTTGAATCACTATCTCTGGACATGTTGACATGGAGATGTGGAGTTGGGGACAGGGTTTAGCATTGGCTCGATGATCTTAAAGGCCTTTTCCAACCTAAAGAATTCTGTACTTTGTACTTCCACTGCAGAAAACAATGTTAAACTTCTAAAACGTAGCCAGATTTTGAATGGAGCTGGTTTCCACATGTGCTGCTTCCCCCACATTTTCAATCGACAGGCCTCTGCAGAAAGACTATTAAAGACACTCCGGTAAACTCAATCTGAAGATAGAACAAGGGAGTGTGACCTTGGATTCTCCCTTCCTATTTAGTGGCATTTCTTCCCTAATATTTTAAAATCATCAAAACAGAAAGCACGAACATGGACACTGCTGAATACCCACACCTTGGTGAAGGGTGACGAAAATTACTCCGACTAGTGTCTTTTGTTTTATGTGCTCATTTACATTCCCCTCAGGAATAATGTATTATCAATGTCACTGCTGCCAACAAGTAAGTGATATATCAGTAACCATCACTTATTAATACATACTTTGCTTGTGCCATGCATTTATCTTCATATGCACCCGTGAGGCAGGACATTATTAGCCGGTACTTCCCACGGGGAAGCTAAAATCCTGTTACAGACTGTCTTAGTCCACACAGTGATTCCAGTGTCAAAGCCTTAAGTAATGAACCATAAGAAACTGGCTCCTAATCCTAATTTGTCATCATGGAATTGTGCCCATCTGATAAGAAGGAAACTATCAGGATGATGCTGTCTTATCATAATGGAGAAGGAAAATTAACATTTATTAAAAGCTGTTAGAAGCTTAAAGAAAATATTGTCATTAAAAGGGGAAACACAAACCCATGAGCTATCAACTGATTTCCCCTTCGTCTTTCAAGGACTTACAAGTGACAACTGCGACAGAGTTACTGTTCCCTCAGATTAGCGCAGACTTTTACTTGGAATAAACATCTTTAATATGGAACTTGAGAGTGTTTTCTCTCCCTGAATTTATTGACTTCTCTTTACTTGGCTCCTAGTCATCAGATACTCTCCCAAGTCTGAAAAAAACCTAAATGCTTATGCGGAGCTATTACTGCTGCTGCCAACAAAAGCAAGAGAAATATTAAGAGTTTAAAAAAAGAAAATATGTTTTGCTGCACAATACAAACCTACTTCTCATTTCCCCAGTCAGTTTCTAATAAAATTAATACAGCGAGATGTAGATTAAATGCTTCTACAAGTGCAGTGGTTGTCTTCACAAAGGGAAGCCTCTCCAGCTTCGGGTGCATTGCAAGAGTAGGATTCTCTCCGTATGGTAAAACATCTGAATTAGCACAGTGAATGTTTCCAAGCTGACTAGGACACTGACCTGGAGAAACTATAAGGATATAGTCTGGATAAATCCCTTCACAAACTTTCATGTATCTGGAGTCTCACTTGTCCAGAACAAGACCTACCTTCATTTTGTGCAGCAAAGCAGAGTCCAGGAGGTGAGAACTTGCAAAAAAAAAAAGTTCTGATGAATTTTTTTAGATTGCTGAGCAGCTCTGCACCAAGACTGGGATGAGTTCAGGGGTCTAGCAGACTTTTTTGATCCCAACTGTCAACTGCTCCCTTATGCTGATCGTACTGATGAGATGATCCTCAGAGCACGTGGCAGCAGCCGCCCACTGCAGGAATGTCATTAGAATGTTCCAAAAACAACTTCAGTGTCTGAACAGTCTTTTCCTCAAGTCCCTTAAGATTAAAGGGAAATTAATGATGATGGGACAAATTCCGCTAAGCCTGAACAACACAACTCTTCTGTTTTACCACACCCAAGAACACCCATGTCTTCATTTCTCAGATGACTGAAGACCAGCTTTCTAAACGTAATCCTCATTTCCACAGACTCTCTAACAATTAGAAGACAAGATGCAAGATCACTGCAATGGCTACAGCCCTATACACCACAGCACAGACAGACAAAACACTGCTCGTTCCCACTACAAATTCCCAACTCCAGGGTGAACAGATAGATCAATCTTCCCAAAGCCTGAGCACAGCTCCCATAGCATATTCTTCCACGAGTGCTGGGCCAATACAAATGTTATTAAAAGCAAAGGATCTGGGGCTCGAATAGTAACAGAATTCTATAAGCTATGAAAACCATATGAGCGAATGTCAGCCCAAAACACACTTGCAAGAGAAGATTGATGTCACTGTCTTCCATACAGGCAAAAAGAAAAACAACACAGAACATAATCCTCAATAAAAATATTTTGTGTGAGCCAAGAAGTGAGATTAAACAGCAAATCAGTGAATCAAATGTGTAATTCATTTTAAGCAATGGAATTTTGCACTTAACTGAGTTTCAGAGGTCAAAGTTCAGCTCTAGCTCCTCTGCCCATCATTTAGATATTTTATTGCCTCTCTACTAGCCAGTAGTGATGGACAGGTGACTTCAAAGTCAACTGTGAGTTGCTGGCAGTAATCTAGACTGACTCAGCTCTCTTCTCAAACCCAGGACAGTCACCAACACAGAGCTCAAGAGTTAAATGCTTCTTATACAAGTATTTTCAGAATGAACATAAAACCATGTATGTTGATGATAGCACAAATAAAATAGCAGCAGAAGTCCAGCTTTTCTCTTCTAATTATTACATTTTTCCATTGAGGGATATGGTTAGCTCACAGGTGAGAAAGGAAAATGGAAGTGGAGGTCCCTCCTGCTACCCCTGGGTACCACCACATACACCAAATCAGCGTGGGATCCAGAAAATCTTATCTGTTGGAACAGATGTTCTTCTATCTCAACATTCATTCCCCAGTCACAGCAGTCAAAAATCAATAGGAACTTTTAAAGAGAGAATTATTTGATGCTTATGACAGGATACGACATATTTGAAGGTGGTACAAAGACTGTGGGTCACTATCTTAAGTTGCTCCTTTGAAAAGCTATCAACTTTTCCATAATACTTCTGACCATGTAGATGTACATTTATACTGTCAGTGTCACCAAGCAGTAACTGATAAAACTTCTTTCAAAAGCAAGCCAACCACTACATATAAGAATCACAGAAGCATTAGGTATTGGAAGGGACCTCAAAAGATCATCTAGTCCAATCCCCCTGACACAGCAGGATCACCTAGAACAAGTCACACAGGTACATATCCAGGTGGGTTTTAAACATCTCCAGAGAAGGACACTCAAACAACCACGCTGGGCTTCCCATTCCAGTGCTGCATTGTGAAGAAGTTCCTTCTGATATTTATATGGAACCTCCTATGTTCCAGCTTACACCCATTGCCCCTTGTCCTATCACCAGATGACACTGAGAAGATCCTGGCTCCATCCTCCTGACACCAATCCCTCACATATTTATAGACATTAATGAGGTCACCCCTCAGCCTCCTCTTCTCCAAGCTAAAGAGACCCAGTTCCCTCAGCCTCTCCTCATAAGGTCCCAGTGCCACCGCCTTGCTGTACCCAACCTGGCCACTGCTCTGGGCTATACCAAACAGCTTCTAGGTTACACTAAACAGCTTCTTTCCACAGGAAGGAGAACATTTTTCACAAGGAGGATATTTTTTGCTGAGGACATTGTTCACACCTTTCCCTGCCCTACACCAGTCCCTCATGACAACACCACCTCCAGACTGGAAGTTCACAGGACACTCATAACTCCAAGCACATGAACTCACAGCAGAAAGCATTGCTGCCAACTCTAGGTTGCAGTCACATCCACCGTGATGTTGTACAGCAACAAATATCTTCAACTGATTCAAGAGTGCCCCTCAGCAGCTTCCTTTGAATGAAGTGTCTACCACAACCCCACCACCAGGGTTTTAACATCCAGCGACCTCTAACCAGCCAAGAAGGTGGATCAGGAAGAGGAGAAAAGACTCACAAGATGAAATTAAAATGGGTGCTGATGAAACCAGTAAACACCCACCACTAGCATAAAGCACCCAAAGTGATACCTGGCCCAGCCACCACCCAGCAGTCATGACTGGGAAAGCCACGCTGGGGAGAAGAAAGAGAAACATGGTCAGAAAGATTCCAAACAGGAGCAACCCCTCTGCTTTGAAACCTTCTCCCTTTATGCTGAGGTTGATGGGATGGGACACAGCTGTGGTGGCCAGCTCAGAGCAGCTGTTTGGGCTAACTGCTAACTGCTGATGGGCGTCACAGAATTCCAGACCAGCTCAGGCTGGAAGGGACCTCAGAGCTCATCTACTCCAACCCCCTGCCAGGGGCAGCGATGCC
>JAOXOE010032693.1:0-46942 GCA_028565055.1 Phoeniculus purpureus
AACAGGTCAGTCCCCAACCTATACTGGTACCTGGGGTTGTTCTTGCCCAGATGCAAGACTCTACACTTGCCCTTGTTTTGTTTAATCAAATTTCTCCCTGCCCAACTCTCCAGCCTCTCCAGGTCCTGCTGAATGTCAGCACAGCCTGCTGGGGTGTCGGTGACACCTCCCAGCTTTGTGTCATTAGCAAACTTGCTGACAGTGCACCCTAATCCCTCATCCAAGTCATTAATGAATACATTGAATAGTACTGGTAAAATTGTTGTGGAGCAGTAGCTCTCAGTTTGAGAGTGGGAGCTGAGGGCATCAAGTTTGAGAGTGAGGGCTGAGGGCATCAACACTCTCCTCCCAATCCTGCTTATTCTGGACTCAAGCATATGGGATACTTGAAGACACCCAATGAAAAAAATTAAAACTGAAATACCTCTAAAGGTATCTGTTCAAGAGTTTTGAAATAAATATGTTGAGATACGAGCTCTTGTCTTGACTAGCAGTCTTCTAAACAGGAATCACAGACTGGTTTCTGTTGGGACAGAATCACAGAATAATCATGGTCGGAAAGGACCTCCTAGATCACCAAGTCCAACCATACCCACAGCAACAAAAAACTTAAATACCTGAATCTCTCAGCACCTCATTGATCAACAAACACAAAACAACCCCCTACCTACCTGCCTGCTCCTACAGCCGAGCGCAAAGCACCATGTCTACATGTTTCTTAAATACCTCCATGGATGGTGACTCAACCGTCTCCCTGGGAAGGCTATTCCAGTGCCTCACCACTCTGTCTGGAAAGAATTTCTTCCTAATATCCAAGCAAAACATTTTCTGCCTCAACTTCAGACCATTTCCCCTGGTTTTTTCATTAGCTCCTAAGGAGAAGAGGCCAACACCCACCTCTCTACAACCTCCTTTCAGGTACTTATAGAGGGCAATGGGGTGCCCCCTCAGCCTCTTCTTCTCCAAACTAAACATGCTCAGCTTCCTCAGCCTCTCCTCACACAACTTGTTCTCTAAACCCGTCACAAGCTTGATAGTCCTCCTCTGCACACGTTCTAGCATCTCAATATCTTTCCTATGGTGAGGGACCCAGAACTGAACCCTCACAAGAGCTGAGTACAAGGGCCTTCTCCTGCTGACCACGCTATTCCTGATACAAGCCAGGGTCCTGTTGGCCGTCTTGGTCACCTGGGCACACTACTGGCTGATATTAAGTCTGCTTTCTACCAGCACCCTCAGGTCCTTTTCTGCTAGGCAGCTTCTGAGCCACTCATTCCTAAGCCTGTAGCACTGCCTGAGACATCATCCAGTTCTAACCCCCCGTGCCATGGGCAGTGACACCTCTCACCAGACCAGGTTGCCCCAAGCCCCATTCAACCTGGGCTTGAATACTTCCAGGGATGAAGCAGCGACAACTTCCCTGGGCAATCTGTTCCAGGGCCTCAGAACCTCACAGTGAGGTTGTGTCTATGAAGACTAGACTTCTGATTCACATCACTGCCATTACAAACACACACACACACACAAACAGCACAAAACGAGGAAAAGAGGATGTGCTTACGTGGATAACTGTAGGTATGACATGCATCTACATCCCCATGTTTGCTTGAAAGCCAATACCAGGGTATCTAAAATGGTTGGGCATCACCTCGCCAAACAAAGCTATTCCACTACATCATCATTGTACTTCAATCATCTAAGCTACAAGAGACAAAAAGCATTTCCAAAGAGAAAAATTGATTGGTAAAAGGCATTCAAGTTACAAAAGACTTCCTTCTGGTTCAGGTCCTGGTACTTTTTCTGGCTTAAGTTCAGGAAGCTCTATAATTGCTGAAGAATTTCCAGAGGCCTCTTGCCTGTATCTTTGTACAAAAACTCATTTAGCCTTGAAATCACCACTTGAAAGACGAGAGAAACCACTTGTTTCTCTGTCTTCTGTGGGGTAACGAAGCCTGTGGGTTTCTACAGGGCTGTTTGTGATTTCTACTGGAGGAACCAAGCCTGATCCTGCCCCACACAGACCTTCAGAACTGGATGCCCCACATTCAAAGGTTCTAGGGCAGACTCTCTTTTCCACTTCATGTCCTGCCCCAGTGTGTAGAAACCCATAGGAAGTGACTGAATGAGGACTCAGAGACCTCTTTAATAAGTTGAACAAACAAGCTTTTGTCTAATGTTTGGACTTTGAATTGATTATCTCACTTTGGGAAGGTTTTATTCTTAATCAAGGAAAATTCTAATCTCTTTTTTTCCTCCATGCCATCCAAAGAGGCAGCTGACCTCTGCCCTTTGCTTTCCTCTCAGCTTAATCCCATTATTTATTCTCTTGGGCTCCATACCCAGACAGTCTTTGCTGCACTTCTTATGCCTTCACGCATGTCGAAATCCCACACTCTTCCAAGGTCAATTTTTTAGACAACTGTCCTGAAGAAACGAAGCTGAAGTGTTGGCCCTGTCTGCCAGATGTTTTGGTCCTTAACCATTCACAAATTCACTGGCTTATACCAATCCAGTTGATATTCCAGAGAGGTGGAAGCACTAGAGGTCATTACATTCCTGTGAGTTCTGCAAATGTTGGCAGCTAGATACCGGGAGGGGATTGAAAGCAGCGTCTCTGCTGCAGGAGGAGCTGGATGTAAGGCTCTACCGTACCGCTTCTGCTGACTTGACGTTGGCCGAGAGTCTGCATGGGTCTGCAGACTGCCCAGTCCTTCATGCAAGCAGCAGCTCAGGGGAAACTGAGGCACTCTCCAAAGGGCTCCAAAGGGTTAGACTGAAGGCAGCGAAAAAGACAGGGGGTAAGGAAGCGAAGCGTCAGTAATTCGAGATAGGATTAGAAGAGGTCTCCAAGACCATCAAGTCCAACCATCCACCCAACCCCATCCTGTCCACTAAACCTTGTTCCCTAGTGCCACATCTGTATTCTTTTTTGAACACGTCCAGGGACAGTGACTCCGCCACGTCCCTGGGCAGGCTGTTCCCATCCCTTACCACTCCGTCAGGGAAGAAATCTTTCCTAATGCCTCATCTAAACCTCTCCTGGCACAGCTTCTCACTGTGCACTGTTTATTTTGCTGTCCTTGTTTCTGCAAGTGCTGATTCTCAAAGCCTTGTTCCACCCAACTTCTACAGAGCAATCCACAAACAAGAAAACTAACTTGAGCCCCTGGTACCCAGAGAGAAGAATTTTATACCAACTTCTACATCTGTGCACAGAATCTTGTTGCTTGCTTGTAGCTTTAAGCTAATAACGCAGCAAACCTCTGTGTCAGTATTTGTCTTTGCAGTGGTTTCTGGAATATTCGCGTACTTGTTAGCAGCAACGCTGTGTGACTGACCTGGGTATTTACTGGTGCTCAACACAACATCCTCTGTTGGCAGTGGGACTATGCTGAGAGTCAGACTTCCATCTGTTAGATAAGGGTTGTGGGACTGGAGTAAGTTTTACTCCCCTTCCCTCTGTACTTCTTTTTTTCTCTCCCACAATTTGCCTTTTTTATGAGTCTGATCTAAAAGTCCTTGGGCAGAAAAGCCTCTTTTTTCTTTTTCACCAGATGTTTGCATGAGCCTAACACATTGGGAGCCCTTTCTCAGTTGAAGTCCAGATGGCCTATTGCAAAGCAGATAATAACAAGACTCTAGCAAATACTGATGTTCTTCTATCTATATGACCACATCACCTTTGAGATGGGAATACTTGCCTGTGTACGTTATAGGAACCCATTTTCGCTTGAGTCTTTAGCCGTAATAGCCCCACTAAAACACAAATACAAGACCCTAAAAGTATCTCCATCAGAATTAATGGACACCCTGACAGAAATCAAACTCGTTTTCTGCAGAGAGATTAATGCTCTGAAAGGCATCTGAGATTTTGCCATGCCTGTCTTGTTTCTGTGTTACACAGCGCTGCACGCTGCACCCGGGCTGTTAAAACTCTTTGCTCAAAAAGAAAGGCTGGACCTCTCGTGAATGTTGTCTACCACCCACGAGCCTGGCTCAAGACCCATCTATAAATTTCCTTTGCCTTTTGAAGAGAAGAAATTTTCCTTGACGAAGGTGATTATCAGGTATTAGAGGCTAATCTTATAATAAATTTGTGAATTAGTGAGCTTATTTCTTAACTAGTCAAAAGCAAATCCCTCTTGCTCATACCTTGTTATGTTAGCGTCACGGGCTATCGTATCGCTGGTATTTAATCGTTTGTCAGGGGAAAAGAAAAAGAAATCTCAGGCAGAGATATTCAGTCACTGCAATGAACTGAGGTGGCTGGGGCACTCACCATAACCTGGCTTTCACCTTTTTAAATGTATTTGTTATATATTTTATATAATTATATATCAATATATTATGAAATTATATACCAATATATTATATCATTACATATTATATTAACGATCATCTAGTTATATATTATTATATATTATAAATATTAAATGTTTTATATCTATTAGAGTCACCTAATCTAGGTGATTTTGTTCTGGCAGGGGGGTTGGACTAGATCACAGACTATTAGAGACTGGAACCTCAAAAGATCATCCAGTCCAATACCCCTGCCAGTACTAGGTTATCTAGACAGTCACAAAGATCTTTCAAGATGATCTTTCAAGGTTCTTCCAACCCCTAATATTCCGTAATTCTACATTCTACGTCTCATAGTCTACTTCTATCTTATTATATATTTAAATTCCAAAGGGCTTTTGTTTTGTGTGGATTTGTACAATGAAGTTCTCTTGTAGGAGACCGGCTTGGCTCATATGCTGTTACTGAACTTAACGACACTCAGAAATGCTTCATTCTTTCTGGGGCCCCTATTCTGTTCTGAAATACAGTGTTATGTGCCCTCGACAAGGGAAAGTCACTATAACTTGACACACAGATTTCAGACCTCCCTGACATGTTCTCTGCATTGTGCAAAGGAGGGAGGAGGGAAAGGGCTGAATATTGGCTTCTGAATTACTCTCATTTTGAAGGTGAGGACAGTCTGAAATGCTTGGACTCGCTTCTAGCGATGTGCAGCTTGATTCAAGTCCATCTGTACCCAAAAGCAGGGATAAATTATGTATGTGAGGGGCTGCAGCAGCCTTTGCATTAAATATTGATCTGCTGGTCCTCTGCCACTCGGCGAGACCGCGCATCTCCAGATCCACCTGTCTGTACCACTGTGATGGCAGCTCCCCGAGGAGGGACTTGAACGCTGCACATAAACCTATCGTCCGAAATAGGTGGATCTAGAGCAAATTTCCTAAGCGTAATATATTCCACACCCTTGGTAGCATAACAAATGTTCCTGAGCCCCTATGGATGTGTATTCAAGAGAGAGCTGTCTGTCTACATTTGATTTTACATTCCCTTCAGCTAGTTCAGAGATCTATAAGCAAAACCCAGCACCTGGGTTCATCCAAGAGGACTGTGTATTCATCAACAATAAACGGTTTATAATCACCCACACCTTGGCTTGTTAATCTCTGGCAGATAGGGCTGGGATCTCTCCTTTTGGGTAGCATGCCAACCCTGCGTGATGTGTTTAGTCACCTACATTGCATATTTCATTTGGCTTGGTCTTTTCTGAACAGAAGGATGACATGAGGGTGAAGAAACAAAACAAAAGACCTCCCCCAAAGGGTTTCCATGTGCTGACATCTCCACCTACACAACCCCATTGCTGGCCTGGACTACCTTTGAACAACATCCTCTTCAAAAGGAGCCACTCAAGCGTGCCATCCAAAGAAAATTTCTCTAATCCCCCCACAGCACTTGACCAAAAACTCCTGTATCAGGTGTCATGGTTTGCACAAACCCCACTGCATTAAATCACCATTTGTCCCATCTATAGGAAATCTTGGACCCATGCAACCGTTCTGACATCCACTGAATCATAGCCACAGTGCAAAATCAGCACAACTGTTACCCCAAGAGATGGGCAAACCCCCATGAATTCAAGTCTTGATTGTCTCATTTGACCTGCAGAATGAACCAAACTAAGGGCAGCATAGACATGGCTCCTCTGAGATCCCCCTCCCATCCTGCAGCAGTTCTCCTACCTCCAGACGTAGGTCCTCGAGGTGCATCAGAAGACTGGAAGCAGATGTCTTCTCCAGCCCACATGCTTGTCTAATCCACTTGTCAGTGCATTTGTGGTGAAGGTGCTGACATTCATTCTAGACATGGAAAAACTGTAAGGCTGAATCAGACCTGTGAAGTATACAAATAACAGCGAGTGTTAAGTAATTTCTCTTACAAGAAATAATCCTAAGCAGTTTCCCCAGGATTCCTCCAGCACTTCTAAATTTCTAAGGTTCAGCAAGTCATTAAAGCATTGTCTTTTATGTCTCAATTATTTTAAATAGAATTCTGTATGTTTTTATGAAATTACAGAATTTAATTTATAAAAGTATAATTGTATATATTTTTACACAGAATTATATACAGTTATAGATTATTTTATTACAATGCACTCCAGATACATTCTAACGAGTAGTAGCCTGGTCATTTAGGACAGACAGAAGGGTTTTATGATCAGGATCAAGGTCTAGCAGCTCATGTCTGCAGATAATTTCCAAGCTAAGTCACATATTGGATTGTTTTCACACCTGAAAACATAGAATCTTGATGGAAAGTACTTGGAGTGAGGGTTTAGTGGGGTCTGCTCTTTGTCTCGACTCAAAACTCTTACAAGCTCAGTCGTTACTACTAGATTTTAATATTTTTTCCTAGTTGCAACAACATCAAGAAAGCAAGAGGCTGGAGAAGACTGCAATAAAAACACAGAGAAATCTCTCCCCTTTCTTACTTTCACCAAGATTTGGTTTTTGCTTTTGGGAGGAGATTCAGCTCAGCTGACATTTCAGCATAACCAGTACATCCTTTTCCTATCTCTGCTGCGCTGAGCCGGGTTCAAAATAGCTGAATAGAAATAAGTAGTGGGCCAGTTGTGGATCTGACATTCAGAATTAAGCAGATGGGAAGCACAAAAATACAGTCTGGGTTAAATACTGACCACAGTTGCCAGAAGCACAGACACGGAAACCCTAGCCACATCCAGATCATAGGCAGAGCACACACAGATCTACCAGCCCAGGAAAGAGCAGAATTCAGTATAAATCATTCTGCATTAGCAGTACACGGACATCTGACAGTATTTTTCTTTTATGCACTTTTTTTTTTCCAAATGCATTTTTCCTCAAAAGGATGGAGTTTCACTGTGCACTGGACACATTGGCCAAGAGCTTTTTCCCAAATGGATGCAATCCCCTTTCTGATGTGAGTGCCTAACATCAGCCTCCCCCCGTTCCGCCCGGCCAGGCTGCCCCGCTGCGCGGGCGGGTAGGAGGTGATATTTAAAGCAATGCCAACGAACACAAGAGGGGATAGGCAGAGCACAAGCAACAGAAGGGGGATTTTGCAAGAGCTCACTAGGTCACGTTAAACTCCTCCTCTGGCCGCATCCACTGTCCAGCCCGTATGTCTGAAGATCTTGCTGTAAGCCTTTGTTATTTATTTGGAAATTTACTGTGGCTGGGGCTTAACTCTGTGTTTTGGAGCTGTTCTTTAATTGATATGGTGCGCTTCATCCTTCATAAACCGTTATCAAAGGCGTTGGTGCCTCTGAGCGCAGGAAGGCAGGTGATCAGTAGAAGTGGATGACCTGGTCTCTGCAGGAATGCTACTGATACTCAACATCCGCACTGAAAAAGAGAAAGCAAGAGTGTAAGCGCTATACATCTATTAGGTTAGGAGACTCATACCTTTGGTTAAGCATCGGTAAAGCCCTTGTACATAATCTTCCTCATTTCTAGCAGAAATACTTATCTTTGCACTGGGGTGGGGGGGGGGAACCTTTCTCACAAAGCCTAAATATCTAAATAAAAAATTGAATCTGTTTATTTCTTCCAGACAGGAGATAAAAAGCTGTCAAAGAAAAATCAGTGTAAATTACAGTGAGATGTTTCCTTTCCCTACTGTTTCTTCCTTTCCTTTCCCCAAAATCTTCTTGGTACACTCAGAATTTTTATATTTAGTAAGAAACATCAAAGAAACACTTTACAGTAAGTGGCTGTTCACTATTAATTCTTTTGTTATTAAATGTGGGAACATTAATTACCATTAATCACTCTGGCTCTTGTATAGATTTCCCCACAATAAATTCTTTAAACAGACCCTATAATCTAATCAAGCAATTTTCTCCTACCTACTTGGAAGGGAGAGAGAGAGAGCAAGAGTATTATTATTATTTCTATTTTATTTTAATTCAGAGGAGGAGCAGGAGAAACTGGTAATGGGACCTATATAAGAACAGAGTAAAACAGTAACTAGTCCTACATCCAGAGTGGGTGCTGCTTTAGAAAAGCACCTTAATAAAGGGTAAAGGAAGTCAGTAAGACAGGTGGATGTAGCTCTAAGTCACCAAGCAAATGCAGAGCTCTGTAAAAGCAATAACAATAATAATAATAATCAGCTTTTTAATAAAAAAAGACACATCTACAACATTTTGCAGCAAGTAGCACCAATTAGCAAAGTGCTAACTAATGCAGCCCTAAACCAGACCAAATTTCCAGAGCAGTCAATGAAATTTCACATTTAATGATTTATAAAGATCACAGAAGTTTAACTGAGGTAAAGAAGAACTGCGAAGTCACTAACACTGGTGGCTGTGGACAAAGTGCTGCAGACTTTGTTTGCCGTAGGATAAAACCAGGCTGCAGAACCCTTTTTAAACGTGCCACCCTCCGATTTACTGATACGCACGCTGGCAGGTACGTTCCTTAAACCACTGCAGATAATTCTGCAGAATTAGGCTGCCCTGACTCCTCGGATGCCCTGATTTGAATAAACATGATGAATGAATATACTGTATTTCTCAGAACAAACAAGCTGCAAGCTCTTTCTTAAGCACAGAAGCTACAGTGTGACTGATTAAGTATGTGTGCTGCTTGCCAAATCTCTGCAGATCAACACAGGACTTAAATCTCACTTTCACTTTTAGACTTATAATTATTCTCAGAATGAAGTTTCCATAATGAACAGTTGAAGCCATTTATTTCAAATATTGATTTACAACCGGAGGCCTTACATTAATACGTGTCTTAGTCACTTTGGGCTTCCACTACTAATCAAGCCGTGCGCGGGCGGAGAAGAAAAACTCCAGCTGATACCTTTCACTGCCAACCTGTCCTCAGGTTGCACCCTGAAATCCAAAGTCATTCCATGCAAGATGCAGCAGCCAAAAGCACCGCCAATTTCCTTTTCTTCCCTAGGACTCTGGTGGCCTTTCACTCTTCTTTCAAGGCGTTCTAGAAACACAGTTTAATAAAAAGTTTTAAAAGTCTTGTAAAATGGAGAAAAACCTCACTTTTTTCATTTATTTTTAGGTTTTCCCTCCAGAAAGTCACTGAACTGACATAGCACTTCACACTTCGGTCAGCTCAATGTTACATTCTGCTTCCCATCCTAAATGAACTGTTGTCTTCACAGACCAGAGGTTCTAGACCATCTATACGTGCAATGGTGCACGGGTGGACTCCATCCACACACTTTCCTCAATGAAATCTTCCAAGGGGCAGAAGTAACGAGGGGGTCATCGCAGGTCATCTTGGTTCCCTACTGATGGAAGTGTTTCAAGAGGAACAGTTATTCCAGCAATTCAGCAGCTCCCATTGGTGCACAGGAACTCTGCAGAGCCCCAGCTCAGATGCAGGGCGCAATCAGTTTGATCTGCCAAGAGCATTGCTGGAAGAACCTGACTTCCCATCTGCTCGGCAGACAAACTGCATCAAGGTCCTTCCAGCAATGTGCTAGAGCAGAGATCTAAAAAAGCAGCAGGATGAAAACTCCCCTCCATCCTTCAGCAGGACTGAGGGCAAACCTGCTTCATCTCAAGGAGTCCCTATGTTTCAGAGGAGCACGATCACACAGCATCTCTCCAGCACGACGACGCAGAACACGCAGCACTAACCCACACACCTTAAGAGATAATGTTTTAGCACCAAACTGCCTTTTCCTACCCATTGCCCTGTGGTTTTCCCTGCTCCCAGGGTGTCATGGAATTATTGACATAGACAGAACCAGGTTAGCAGAGACTGGGGGAACCCCACAAACTCCTGCCTTGAGCACGAACAATTGAATAATTTGAACAATTATTTTTTCGGTCCTCTCAACGCACAAGTTTGCAAGCACTGGATCACAACAGGTTGCAGTACAGGTTGTAGCAAACCACGCTGCAGGCTCCTTTCAAAATGACTTCACGAAGAGGTAAACTCTTTTTTTTAAAGCTGGATTAAACCCTAGAGCTGTTATAAAAGTTGAGCTGAGCTTAACGTACAACGGTGGGATAATTTTTATCACATCTGTGAAGAAATGAAATCCAATCTATATTTGGAAAAACAAAAGAATGCAGAATCCAAACTAGTGAGAGCCAGTAGGTCAATATTTCAATATTTAATGATTATTAATATTATTCATTATCTCAAGAGTATGTGTTTATTGTCTCAATATTAGCGAAACAAATCCTGAAAACCAAAAAAACTAAAAAAAAAGGACAACAGAATCTCATCATTTCCAATTATGAAATTTTTGAGCAATTCAAACTTGATTCAAGTAACTTCTAGTCTGGGAAAAGAAAAAATCATCAAAACATTTGAAAATGACAACGTTTTCAGCTTCTACTACAGAAGACACAAGACGCCTGTGACTTAGATAACCTGTCACAAGTTATCAGTGTAAATACCACAACTGCCTATCTTTAGGAATATCTTGAAATAAGCAGAAGAGCCCCTGGTTTTAATCGTGTTTTTCTCCCTTAATTATTGACCTACATAAGCAACCAAATCCTTGGTAGGTTTTAGAGTAATTTCTCTTACGTGTACTGTACAGTTGTCACTGTGGTCCCTAACCAATCATTACAGAAGACTGAGGACTGGAGTGATGCCGTGGTTGCTTCAGTATTTAGATTTAAAAACAAACAAAAAAAAAGAAGAAGAAAATTAAAAACCCTCAAGAAATGAACAACCTGGTGGAGATTTCAATCCATTAGCAGCATTGAGCTTGCCAGTTCTTTACTGCAGCATTTGACAAGGCTCTGAGCCAGAGATTAAGGCACGTCTCCTGAGGAAGGAAAAGAACAGGAGCTTCCACACTTCATTAAGGATACGTTTTGTTTGCAAACTGCCAACCCGCAGAGTGGCACTGACTTTTGGGTCATGGAAAAGGTTGCAGTTGTGCGCTTGAACTGTGCCAAGCTGAGCTGGATAATACTCTTACAAAAGCAAATCGAAGAAAAATGATAAGAAAAAAAATAGGGAAATCCATGACTGCAAACCACCTAAAATAGGACTTGAAATGTAGCTTGGTGCTCCAGTCAGGTTTTTCCTCCATAAAAATCCTACTAAAGCAGGACAAGTGCCCAAAACAACAGGGACGGGTTACCTCCAAAATGCATATTCATGCGGCATTTTTTCATAATTTAAACATACATGCACAGATTTATTTCACATTGATTGCTTTAAAAACGTTGATGTCCCTGTAGAGTTGAGCTTTATCATTGCTTGATCCTTTGCCAAGACTGAACTCGCATTCCACAACTCCACACTTTTTTTTTTGCTAAGCTATTGTTGCTATTTTTTCCTGGCTTGTTTTTCAAAACCCAAATAGAAATACATACCCTATAGATTTTAGAATATAAATCATAAATCACTCATCATAAAGGGCCAGTTCCTGGACTCTTTGTTGGGTATTTGCACTGGCAATTTCCCAATCATTTTCAAACGGAGTAAAGGCACGGATGCCAGGAAAGGTAGATTTTCTCCATTCCAGGAAAAAGAGCTTTAACCACAATGTTCTATGCTAGGTCCCAGATCCTCTTTGCACTAACATCAGCAGAATAATTGGCGATGAAGGGAGTCCAGTGGTTACAGGTAAGAAAAAATGTTAAGTGCCCATGAGACACTTAGTGGGAAACTCAGCTAACAACAGGGCCCCTCAGTTCCAGAAGGACACAGAACTGCTTGAGAGAGTCCAGAGCGCAGCCACGAAGATGATGAAGGCAGTGGAACATCTCCCTGATGAGGAAAAGTTGAGAGAGCTGGGTCTCTTCAGCTTGGAAAAAAGGAGACTGAGGGGTGACCTTATAAATATGGAAAGGGCAGGTGACAGGAGGATGGAGCCAGGCTCTGCTCAGCGGCATCCAATGGTAGGGCAAGGGGCAACAAGCGTAAGCTGGGTCATAGGATGTTCTACAACAATATGAGAAGGAACTTCTTTCCAGTGAGGGTGACAGAGCACTGGAAGGGGCTGCCCAGGTGCATTCTGGAGTCGTCTTCTCTGCAGATATTTAAAACCCACTTGACCATGTTCCTGTGTGACTTGTTCTAGGTGACCCTGCTGTGTCAGGGGGATTGGACTAAATGATCTTTCTAGGTCCCTTCCAATCCCTGATGTTCTGTGATTCTGTAAAATACAGATGACCTGTTTTCTGTGGTTTGAATATGCACTAGTAGTGATCATCAGAGTGACAGTCACGAACTGAGCTGCTCAGTCTGCACCCTCGGTAGATATAGATGCAAGCACCACCACATCACCTGCACACCATCTCTTACAGGAGTTTTCCCTGCACTCAGAAGTTACAGGAGTAAAAGAATAAAGGTATTATGATATCTTGAACACACCATCTCTGGTAGCAGGAGTTGGATCTGAGCAGCTCACAAACAAACAGGAATCTAACATCTAGTTCCTGCGCATTGTCCCTTACCTGAGTGGATGTGATGGCAGAACTGAGGACCTTCAACAGACCCTGATGCTAACCTACAGCTCTCTTAGCACCATTTGCGTCAGGGCATGGTCATTCCATCCAGTTGATTCTCTCTGCAGCTCCTGGGTTGAGCAAAGCAATATGAAGGCACAGCTTCCCCAAGATCTAAGGTTATGGCTATGTATCATCTTCAGCATCTAAACGAAAGCAAATACAATTTCTTTTCATTCTGTAGCTGAACTAAAACCATTTATGGACAAAGAATGCTCCTGCTGAGTCCTGCTTTTATTACCTACAAAAACATGAACTGCATAAACTGCTGATACCAGAGAAACAAGAACTTTTGAAGTACCACGAGCCAAATCACCTCTGTAGATTTTATCTTTTTTCTTTAATGCATGCGGATCACATAATGCCGGGGTTTATTTTATCTGCCTGTACGTGGGTCTGTCAACCATGGCTGAGAGCTGGTTCTTCCCCTGACAAATTTCCTGATCTTCCCCGTTTCACAACTCTTAATGGGAATTTGAAAGAGGACTGGTATTTTCAGTATTACCTGCTGTGGCAAGATGTCATGACAGTCCCATCTGGCAGCAAAAGTGGCAGCCCAGCTCAGGATGGGCAAAGGGTTTGGTGAGCATTCCTAGTGAGAACAGTGGAAGATTTTCTTTAGTCCCAGAACCATTTATTTTTTCCTCTCTTCTTTGGTACAGCCATGCAGACAAAGGAGCTGACAGCTGTAAAGAATTTGGTCCCTTGTCTTCTTCATTCAAATTAACCAAATTTCAGACCTTTGCAGGCACAGTAAAACTATTTGTAAAGCTGAGATGAAGGCTTGGTTGTGATTCAAGCTTCACGAGCAAAATGACGAACCAAAACAGAAGAGTTATCTAGAAAAGAAGTGCAGCATCGCCTCTCAGTCTTATGAGTCTAGAGAGAGCCAGTGATTGGGAAAAATATCAAAAACACGCACGGCAGCACTTTTGAACTGCCTTGTATGTTGGCAAAGTTGGCCAACTTTGGTCCTATAAATTTTCCTCACTTGCCATGTTCCTTTTGCAGGGAAAAAAAAATACAACCCTAACAGCAAAAAACCCAAACCTATAAACATTAGTTAGCTTTGTGGTGAGGTGTTTGTCTGCCAACCTGAGGTTAGAAGCAGAGCTGGGATCCCAAGAGTTAGGCTTTGTATTATAGTATTGTATTTTTGATGCGGTAGTTAAGAGTCAATTACTGTTTCCATTATAAACCCTGTTTTCCAAGGGTTTATACCTCAACCATTTTCATTTCCATCATGCTGAACTTGGCATTCAAGCAGTGTGGATACACAATTTTTAAATAGACTAAATGAGGTTGGCCTGTTTTTAGGTACAGGGTAGTCAGAAACTGTCGGTTGGTTGGTTTTGATTTTTATTCTTTGATTTTGCACAAACTATAGTTTCACTTTTACAACTAGATTGCTCCATCAGAGAATTAGTCTCTGTGGTTGGGTCCGACACCCCCTATCGCTTCTAAGAAAAACTTAATTGCTTCTTTTTAGTTTTTCAAAATAAGAATTCTGTTGACAGAATTCTCCCTTTATGAGCAGATTTTCTAGGTGTAATGCCAAGTTCTCAGGCTCCCAAGCCATGTGTCCCAGCAGAGAGTGGTGCATGTCTAGCCACTTATGGCTCAAAATGTTGATTTTTTCTGAGTAAAATACTGCATTTTGGAAAATGGGGAGATGCATCAATTCATAGAATCATAGGATTAGAAGGGACCTCCAAAGGGCATCTAGTCCAACCCCGCTATAACAAACAGGGCCACCACTTACCAGACCAGATTGCCCAGAGTCCCATCTAGCTTGACCTTGAATGGCTCTAGGGATGTGGTCTGCATCACCTCTCTGGGCAGCCTGTTCCAGGGATCCACCACCCTCAGATTAAACAAGTTTTCCTCATGTCCAGCCTACATCTACTCTTTTCCAGCTTCAACCCATGACCCTTTATCGTTCCCTGCCCTTGTGAACAGTTCTTCCCCAGCCTTCTGTCAGTCCCCTTTCAGGGATTGGAAGGTTGTGATAAAGCCCCCCCTGGTTCTCCTCTTCAGGCCAAATAACCCCAACTCTCTCAGCTTGTCTTCATTAGAGAGGTGCTCCAGCCCTCTGAGGTTTTTTGTGACCCAGAGGTCAATAATCTTTCTGACGACGCCAGGAAACTCAACCTGACAGGCCCAGAGGAACTGACTCACTGGTTTCCTCACTAGTGACTCAAGGTTGACTGTGCAACATGGAGCAGAGGGAGGGCAGTCTCACAGGCCAGGTGAAACCAGACCAGAGCATACTCTTGGTAATGGCCAAAGTCCAGATGGCCACTGGTTGTTGGAGCTCTCCATCTGGGGCTGTGTGTCTCTCCATAATTACACATGGCAGATGCTAATTGCTTCAAAGCTACTTCAGCTTAAAAAAATCCCCTCACTTTGCCAAGGCCAGAACAAATATTTTTCTTTGACTTCAATTTCCCTGCATTCCTCCCACCTGAATTTCCTGCATTTTTTTCCCATTAATTGAAGGTAGCTGGAATCTCAGAGAAATGACACAAAGGCTTCACGATCTGGCTTTACCACTGTCAGGCTGACTCACACTCAGCTCATCCCTGTGAAGGTCTGTTTCTAGAGAAAAGGCTTGTTTCCTCTGAAGCACAGAGTTAGTCTTTACTAGGAAGATGTTCAGTACTTTGCCCCAACAGAACAGCTTTATAGTCTAAAATCAGAGCAAAGCCAGCCCCCTACTTTTTAAGGTGACCAACAACACCCTGAACTTCTAAACCACAATCCCATCAGCATCTCAAGCTTCTTTTTCTAATGAGTCACTTTTAGAGAACTCCAGTAAGAGGCACAAGTTGGATTATATTAATTTTACTCTTTGGGAAAAATGAAGCACAGCAAAGCCGTGACTGGCCCAAAATCACCCAGAGGGTCTGGGTCAGAGATAGGGGGAGAACAAACATCCCAATTCCCACTGCTATGCGTCAGGCTTTTGACGGGTCACTTTCCCAACGCAGAAACTGTGCAGAAAGCTATTAGGTTCTAATCCAAATGTTGCTGATGGTGATCGATTTCACCCAGCTTTAGGTCAAACCCCTATTTCACACTTATTCTGGAGAGAGAGATACATGAATCCAGTCAGGTGCGTGTAACACCACCCAACATTGCCATCTCTCTGCACATCACAACTCACAGCAAGGTGAGACACCAAGCTGGCAGCCATAACCCTAAGCTACTAGGTGCATCGTGTCGTTAGCAATTTGTCTCATGTCTAGTAGATAGGACATATTACAGGGGTGAAACTCACAGTATTGGGTTACCATCTTCCCTTTCATTGCCTACATACCACCACCACGGCTGGCTGTGCATGCTCAGATCATGGTTTTGTGAACACCGACAAGCACAACGTTCTTGAAAGCTATCAAAACTGCTCTCATTATCCTTTATGGGCTCTGTAAAAAATATCTCCACTACTCGACATTTAACTGGAGTGCAGCAGAATGGTTTTGCTGGCCCCCTCCAGTTCTGCGGGTAAAAGCTCTGTTCATAGCCCGTTTCTGCTTTTTTTTAATGACCCTCGAGAGGTCTCTTCTGGTACACTTCAGCTCCCTTTCTAGGGTCCCATTGATTTTACAGACTTTAGGAACTTGCTTTTAACCTTCTGCTTTTTTCCTGGATCACTGCTGAATGATTAGTCACTATACAGCCTTTTGTTACCCAGGGCACCGAGAGTGATATCTGGAGAATTAAAACACCAGTTACAATAACACTTGCTAGAGAGAGAGAGAGGCTGCTCTTCTCTCAGGGCTATTCACCCTATTTATGTGCATGATTTTCTCAGGGAATGAGAATGATTTCTGGCTCACAGGAAAAAAAAAACCCTCATGACTATCTGCTTGAGTATGAGATTGAAATTCACTCAAGAGTCTGTGTTTGTATCGTGAATTCTAGCTGCAGAAGAGGAAGCGTTTAGTACTCTAAAGGGCAGGCCAGAACATGGAAGATGGTGAGCGGTGTGCAAGAGTTAAAATAGAGGTTTTAAAGGATGTTCCAACTACAGTGTTCCCCGTTATCAGGTTTGATTCCAGTGGGGACACATCAGTTCCAAAAAATTTTGCTTGTTGGGGATTTTTTTGGAGTTAGGGAAGGTGAAGAAATACCTCCTAAGACAGGCCAGGTGAATTGAAGCAAAAGGATGTTTGGTGCAAGGACAACCTCCCAACCACAGCATAGCAGTTGTCCAAACTATGATTAAACTCCTCCTAATAACTGTGATCTTTCTAGGATGCTCTTGTTTCACACCAAAACCCTGCTGCAGGAAGGACTGACCTTCCTTATGCAATTCCAGGCTCGTTTCCTCCAGTTGTGTCCTCCTCAAATAACGAATCAAACTTTTAAAAGGTAGACTAGCTCCCTGAAAAAGGCAAAGGACACAGTTCACATATCACCCTACAAACACCCTCCCCAGATTTCCCCAGGAGGACCAACCCCATTTGCATCAACAGGTTTGAACCAGCAAGTGGAGGCGGTTGCATCCCAATTACCACCCGCTCTCGGCTCCTGCTGCCTAGCTGAAAGATGCTGAGGGATAAAAACAACCACAACCTTAACACCAGAAAAAGAAATTTCCTCGTTGTTGTTGTTGTTGAGACGCCAGCAGAAAAGGCATCATTATAAGGCGGTTGATACTTCAGGGTGGAAGACAGAGGACTCACCCGAATGATCCTAGTTAAGGGCCTTAACAGAGAGACGGCTTAACGTTCTTCTCTTTGAATCGGGTGAGTCTCCCTGCTTGGCTGGGTTTGAGTTGTGCAGAAACATTTCACAAATAGGGATACCCCTCCTTTTTTTTTAAAAAAAAAAAAAACCAAACCAAAAACCCCCATTCCATCCCAAAATAGCAACACAATTTAGCAATATTTTTTATCGAGACAATTAGATTGCAGTAGTATTGTAGTCTTAGTACCTCATTAAAACAAAAAAATGTTAAATCCTTGTTTTGTTGAACACAAGAGATGAATAGTAAATATTGATTTAGAATGAATGCAAACATTTCCCTGGGAGTGGATAATTACAGCCTTTCTATGCAAAACACTTATATTTGAAGAAGCACTTCACTTACTTTGCCATGTGGTATACATTCTTTAGTACATTTTAAATTATACGTTGTCCTGGACAGTGTCTGCTCTATAATTTCTTGTGTCTCTACACCAGAGTCAGTATGTAATTTTAAACTGCAAACTTTCTGCCAACTGGAAGGGGAGAACAGGCTTAACTCTTTCCCTTAGCTGGGCTCAGAAATCGATTCAGACTGTACACATAGGCACAAGACCAGTGAGCTCAGTGCTCATGCAGCAAGGAACGAGTTTGGTCTAGCTGGAATTTCACAAAGATGCTGCTCCCAGCACTCCTCTTTTTCACACGGCATTTTCTGGTTATGTATGAGGCTTCAGAAATAGAATCATGGCTGGAAAGCACCTCCAGCATCATCAAGTCCAGCCCTCATCCCAACGGCTCCCTAACCTCTAGACCATGGCCTCAAGTGCTCTAGATACTCTCTTTTTAAACACCTCCAAGGATGGTGACTTCACTACCTCCCTGAGCAGCCTGTTCCAGTGCCCAACCACTTTCTCAGGAAAGAACTTCTTCCTAAAATCCAATCTAAACCTCCCCTGGTGCAACGTGAGGCCATTTCCCCTCATCCTATCATTAGTAATCTGGGAGAATAGAGCAGCACCAGCCTTGCTACAACCTCCTTTCATGTAGTTGTAGAGAACAATAATGTGGTCTCCTCTTCTCTAGTCTAAATAACACCAGTTCCCTCACCCACTCTTCATAGGGCCTGTTTTCTAGCCCTCTCCCCAGACCTCGATGTCCTTCTGATCCTGTGGTACCCAAAACTGGACCCAGTACTCAAGGTGCAGTCTCATGAGTGCAGAGTACAGGGACACCATGGCCTGTCTACTCCTGCTGGTTACACCGTTCCTGATCCAAGCCAGGATGATATGCTCCAATTTCTAGCTGAATCACAAAGAGCCCAAAAGTTTCAAGAACAAAATTTACTTCCAGAAAATTCATTAATAAACTGAACGTTTGGGGAAAAAAAAATTGAGGAGCATTTTAACATCTTTTTGAAGCAAATAAATTATTCTACTTACTTTGGCATCCAGATGTGAAGTTCATTTGCAGACTGATACGAGACGTACTCAACTCCTTCCAGGGAGGGTCAGGGCTACTCATGGCGTTTCATGAAAGGAAGGGACAGAATTTATGCTCCAAACCTTATAGTCCTTGTCAGGCATTTAAAGCTGTGTAGGTTTATTAGGTTGCAAACTGGGACATCAATTCCTACACAACGTAACCAGACCACAGGAGTGTGAAGACAATAGAACCCTGCAGCCACCATAGAGATCAGTCCCAATGACTTGTGTATTTTGTTATCTTGTACAACCACAAGCACTCCCACTGCACGTATTTTATGGGCCAAGACTTCTAAACTTGGGACTTTGCACCTAAATTACTATATTTTCCTAAATATTCACATCCTCATGTCTCCTTCCTCAAAGCAAAGTGTTTAGGTTAAATAGGTGTTTAAACTCATCCTGGTTTAAACAGCATTTAAAGATGCCCTTACAGACACACCGCACAAGGAGAGGCTTAGATGTTTGCTGAATACAGAAACATCAGGTCCCACAGAAGACCACTGATGATAGCTAATTGGTCGCAGTAAAGAGCATTGCAATGGTCCTCAGAGGAGGAGCAAGCACTAGCTGAATGCGATTCCAGACATTGACCACAAATTGCATCGACTTACCCAGCAGCAGCCCAGTGAAGAAAAGCGCAGTGCTGGTAGGAGTCTCTTGCACGAGCCACACGCTCTGATTGTCTTCCATGGTTTCACGTCAAACACGCAAAGCAGTCTGTAGCTACACACCTTACACCCACTCACCCACACCCTGGCACGCTCACGTTTGCTCACACAGCAGATCCCAGTGTTACTTCTGCTGGATTTTAAGCTTGGGAATCCACTGAGTTTCTATTGCTCTACCTCAGTTAATCACAGGTTCAGGGAAAATTTGTTTCCTAAGGGGGCAAGAAACTTGATTAATTTGGAAAAAAATTGAATTTATGGTTTCAAAATGTTTTCTGGGCCAGGGGGACACCAAAAGAATGAAAAGGAAACCCAAAACCTTTATCAAAATAAAATAGTAACTAAACTAGCAAAAGATTGCTGGGAGAAGCCCTGGGACGGGGGTTGGAACTAGATGATCTCTGAGGTCCCTTCCAATCCAAACCATCTTATCATGATTCTGTGGTATTTTCTCTTGTAAGTTTCTCATGAGTCCTACCCTTCACACCCCATCATACCCGCTTCACGCAGAGGTTCTATTCAGCAGCTGATGGTGGGAAAAACATTTCCCTAACGTGCGTTTCCTGAGATGCAGTCTTGTACTTCCAGAGGAGCTTAGCAGAGCATTAAGGCAAGAGACTCCGATCCTGTGGGCAAAGTTATGTGTCTACAAGGAAAATATTCAACCTCCCCACTTGGCATCTACCCCCATGCTATTTGGAGGTAGCCACATCTCCTCCAGGAGCAGCACCCAGGATAGTCCTACACAGAGCAACCCAAGAAACCTTCCACTGGAATTTACTGCTTTAAAATTAGCTCTTCCCCTTGCCCCCTATTCCGAGCATTTGCAGAACCAGAGGGGAAAAGACGACATGAGATAAAAATAAATCTGCCTGCTACAGATCCAAAAACCAAGGGGAAAGTGTCAGGGCAGTGTTTTGCTATGGGTTTTAGTGGAGACAAAATAACCGAAACTACTAGGAAAGATAACGTATGACTAAGAAAATTCCCTGAGCCATCAGAGGATGTGTTTTCAGCTTTCTTACATTTCAGTCTTATTTTCTCACAGCACTGGACTAGGGCGAGATTGGAGTCCCACGACCACGCTGGCGCAATCCACGCACCCTACCTGGATAATCACGGACCGTAAATCACCATTTTATAAGGATTTAACTTTTCCGCTTCCAACATAATCAAGGCGTAGCGGTGAGGGGGTCACTAATCATGACAAAAAATATACTTCAGAGTCTTTCTTGCAGTGCCAACGCCAATAAGTTCTCCGAGGGAAATTAAATGCTCGCTCTTATTCCAAACCACAGTTTCCCCCGGGATGGACCAGCCTCAAGTGGGGGCTGAAGGGCCAGTTGTACCACAGCCCAGGGTTACACCCATTTTTGCAGGTTTTTTTTACTACTGCATGTAGCATAAACTGCGCTCCAGCCCACTCAGTGCTTTCCAGCATCGGTCATAAAAAAAAGATGTCTTCATAGTTTCCACATTCCAGCACTAACGAGCGGGGCCGGTCCGTATCTTCCTTGGGTTTCTCACAGTTTCGTGTTTGTTTGCTTTAAAGGCTTCTCCGCAAAGCTCAGGGCGAAGAAGAAAGAGCGATCTGGTGTGTGGCGTAAGCGGCGGTTGGCGCCGAGTCTGAGAACAGCAACAAAGACTTGCTTTAGAGTAGGAGTTAAAGTGGAAAAGACCTATTAAGTCTGCAAACTTCACCCCCCTGCCAACGTGTGGTTGCTCCACGGGGCAACGCTTTCTCGCATCCTCCTGCCACCAGCGTGTTCCACCCAAAAGTCATGACATCTGAGAGCGAAACATATCCCTCAACGCCACAAATCCTTGAGGAGAGCTCATTTCACCTCCTGAAGACACCCAGGGACCAAGGAACAAGTATCTCTGCTCCACGTGCTGCTGGGTGCCAGGAGGACCCTGCCCAGCCTCGTCCTCTGGTGAAGGAGCTGGTAGCAGGGCCAAGAGTGCCAGCTGCTGCCCCGGCCAAAGCAAACACCACACCATACAAATTTAAAACAAAAAGTGGAGCAGAGGCCAAGCACAGTGCCCTCCTGGCGGGAGCAAGTGTGGAGAGAAGACTTTCTTCTTTTCTTTTTTCTCTTCTTTTTTCCCCTCTATCCCCCCCCTCCCCACTTCTCCTCACCAGAAGGGAGGAGAACCGTGTTCCTGAAATCTGAAATACGAATATTTCACCTCAAAACACAGCACTGGGAAGGGAGAAGGAGCAAATCTAGGCACCAGCTTCAGCAGTCACTGATCTCTCTGCATGGTGAAGTGGACGGTGGACTTTGAGCAAACTCACCCCCAGCCAGAGAACGGGGCCAGGGAAGGATCTCCGAGGTGCAAAGAGCCGTTTCAGTCACGGGGTGTGAAATCCCAGCAAACACACACGTGCTGGCAAGACAGGAGAGCAACAGGCAGGGTGGGCGAACTGGAAGGAAAGGGTGGAGTGGGGTCAGGCTTTCCCATCCCATTTCCTAGCTCATCTCCTGAAGGCTGGTGCCGTAGGAAGGAGCTAGAAAGGGTGAAGTCTTTAGCCTGTGTCATGGGTCAGCTGTAGCGGCAGAAGAAAACAGTGGAAGTGCAAATAGGCTCACACTATTTTTTTCAAATGAAGTAATTTCATGCTTTAACAATGCTGGCACTCAAGAAAGATGCCTTTTTTGAAAGCTGTCGTGTGTTTACGACTCCAGTGCTCCCCTCCAGACACATCCATCCCTCCATTCACAGCACTGCCGGCCAATGCATTCAGGGCTAGCTCGGCGCATTCCTGATCCCCGGGACTCGCTTTGCGTGTGCAGAAGGACCTTTCACAATGCAGGCAGTTGATCTGCACACACTGTGGGCTTTGTCCAGGACTTCTTCATGTCAGGCATCCAAAGTGGAGCTGCTGAAGTCCGGAAGCAGCCCAGACAAATAGCCGAAACACTATTTCTCTGTATGTAGACTATTTTTAAGTGCACTTGGACTATCCCGACCGTGCAGGGGAACAACCTTTAAAGCCCACAATGAGGGCATAGGGATGCAGCAGACAGGCCAGTGAGGGAAGGGGTCTCTGTATCAAGTGATAACGATGGGTAACTGAAACAAATCTGAATTCCCTCAGCACAGAGAACGCTGCTCCCAGGGCTGGTGGAGCCGGTCCTTCCCATACGAAAGTGTTAACAAGCAGTGAAAGAACTGAAGCGCATCTAATTAAAAATGCATACCAAGGCATAAAGACAGAGTATAAGAGTAAACAAATGGCAGAGACCAGATTTGTTTGCAATAAATGAAGAGGAAAACACCACCACAATGCAAACTCATCCAGCACGGAGGATACGGAGGGAGGCGGGCAGGGAAAAGCACCACTCTTCAAAACCTCCCCAAAACAAAGTACAAAGGCAAGTGAAAAGCACGTGGCGCGCCCGAGTGCGAGCGAGCAGGACAAAGGAGTGGAAGTGGTGCAGAGACATGGTCCTCAGGAAGAACATTTGTCGTTTCCAAACAGGTACCGCGCTGCAATATGGTTAGACCAAGAGATGCTGCCAAGCAGAGCTCCAGCTCAGCATATGAACAGGCCATCACGGGACACAAAACAAAACAAAGCCTTCTGGAAAAAAAAAAAACATTTTTCAAAGTACATTTCAATATTTCTGCTGTGAAATATCCAGGGAGAAGCAGAACGATACCGAGTTGGGCCAGGAGGTTGGGGTTGTCTCCTGCAGACACCCTCTGTCGCTTTGGGATGCGCGAAGCTCGTGGCTGCTACAGTGAGCACCGGTGACTTATTTGCGCTGGGTTTTCAGAAATAAAAAGAAGATGTACCACTAGAAAAGCTCTCCCAGCCAGGAAATACTGACACCCACCACCGCTAGCGTGTTAATCATTCCCGATTCTGAACAACGCCACAAAATGAGGTCCAGCTGCTCTGCTGAGGCGAGTGTGTGTCACACCTTTACCGCAAGAAAACTGTGGGCTCTCCAGAGCCATCAGGGCCATTGGCAGCAGCTTCTCTCAGTCATGAGGCCACCTTCCTTTCTTCAATAATTATCTACTTTATTGTCTTTAGGTCCTGAGGCACTAGGCAGCGGTGGTCGCACCATTTCTCAGAAGCGGCGCTCGCCTGGTTACTGCAGAGTACTGTCATCTGTTTGTTTTTTTCGACACGTGACAGGCCACTGTGCTCGCCCCCCTGGGATCCCCAGCCAAGCGCAGTTCCCATCCAAATGGGGATAAAAGTTCAATCTTATTTCACGGTTTTGTCCTCCTCACAGCAAATCTTTCCTGACAGTGTTTTCTGACTGCTAAACTGTTCCGTTTTGAGCGATTGATCTAAAACATCTGTCTGGGAGATTAAAAGCAACGTTGAAGGGATACTACAGCTCTTCACCAAAGGTGTGGATGATTCTGAACACGAAACTAGCAAGCAACAGGAGGAAAGGTTTAGGCGACTGCATGCGCCGCGCCGGTTGGGTTTTGAGGCGGCATCCTTCCCCTGAAAGTTTTGCCAACTGCCACATAATGCAGGAAGTCATGCCTCAAAATATTTAAGGTTGCGTTTCTCACCATTTCCTTCTTATCTTTCACAAGACTTACGTTTTCAAATGTCAACTTACATATGGGAATGTTTAATCTTACGGATGCTGATCCATCCGGAAACTTTTCAAGTCTTCTCCAAAAGTTGTCGGGGTGGGGTTTTTTTTGTCGTTTACTTTTCCCTGAGTTTCTCGCTCTTTTATTTTGCTGGATTGCTTCTGTTTAGGTTCTACCTGTTTTTATTCAGTTGGCATCACCCCCTAGACCCAAACTATTCTCCTCTCATAAGCAGAGGGAGTAGAGCAGAGACTCACATCAACTTTTTGTAACACAACTAGGGGGGAAACGTAACCTGACATTTCAGTTTTCCAAGAAGCACAGCAGAATGACAAAACTGCAAACTCCATTCACAACAGATTTATGCTGTGAAAGCTTTCATGCAGTGGGTGCACTGAGAGTTAGATCTGTAGTAAGTCTGAACACCATGAAGACTGGGTGTCAAGAGGAAAGAGACAATATCTTTTCACTTCCACCCTGTGATAGGACGAGGGGTAGTGGTTGTAAGTCGGAGCACAGGAAGCTCCACCTCAACATGAAGAAAAACTTCTTTACTATAAGGGTGACAGAGCACTGGAACGGGCTGCCCAGGGAGGTTGTGGTTGTGGAGTCTACTTCTCCGGAGATTTTTAAGACCCATCTGGATGTACTTCTACATACCTTGTCTTAGGTTGTGTGATCCTGCTCGAGCAGGGGACTGAACTTGATGACCCTTGGAGGTCCCTTCAAACTCCTAATGGTCTGTGTATCATTCGCAATGCTTGGCATTACGTCTCTGTTTGGATTCCACTGCTCACACTCCTGCACATTACTGTGATTATTTTCAGCCTATGTGTTCCTTATTGCCAATGTAAATCCATTTAGGGTTGAGCATACAACACGTCTTCAATACCTTCCTGTTATTCGGCTGTGTAATTAGCTTCCTAAAATATGATTTATTTTAGTTGAACTTAGTTTTGGCAAGGAAGCGGGGGTCATGAGGGGCTGTTCAGTGCAAGCAAAAATGTATTACTGGTAACACTGCTATGAATGTCTGAGATCCCTCTTGCTGAAAGAAGACCAAATCTACTGGGGATTAAGAGTAGCCTCTCTCTACTCCACGGCAAAGGAGGTGGAACTAGATGATCTCTAAGATCCCTTCCAACCTGAGCCATTCCTCTTCCCTGACCACCTCTGTTATGCTCCAACATTTACCAGTTCAAGAATGGTCCTGGGACTTATTTCTTTGTTCAGAAAAAGGGGCTAATACAGGGCAACACCAGGTCTGAGTGTGCTGGATTGAGTCCAGGCAAAATGTGTCCTTCTCGTAATAACGAAGTTGGTTCTTTTTAGGTTATTAACCAGTAAAGGATTTAGAGGGGCAATAAGATTTTTTCTTTTTTTTCTTTACTAAATGAAACTATTACTATAAAGGCCCTGTGTAATTTGTGGTGCCAAAATAAGCTCATACAGCTCCTAAGTGCTTAAGAATATACTTAACTTTGTGAATGAACGTGACTTCTATTTGAATACAAGAAAGTTTCCCTGCCGTTCAGGAGGAAAACTTTTGCCCCTCTGTATATAGGTACCCATGCACCTTGACTTCTGGATATAACCTGTGGTGAGGTCAGATGTTGTAGAAGTAATTTTATGCAAAGCTATTTAATACAAACCTATTTTTCTTCTTCAGAAAGCTGCTAATCAATTCAGGAATAAACTAAGTCAGTCTTCCCCCATAATGCCAGGGATCAAATGCAGCAGAGTAGCTACATTTAGGAAGTGTTTCAGATACCCTAGTTCAGGCTAAAGGACCTGAATATGCAGGTGTGAGCAGTCCTGGACACCAAACAAAAAGCCAATCTCACCAAAAAATCCATCAGCAACTCTAGAAGATGGTATAATGGCAGATACATAGGCTGGACATAGAGAGACACCTATCCCAAATAGCAATGCTGTATTCAAGGGCTGTCTCTAGAACAAATCCATGAGTCTGTAATGAGGTAGCCTGGGTTTTTCTGAGAGTATCTTTCTATTTCTTCTGATAATATTTACATCATACTGCATATTAAAATGCTTTGGCATCACAACAGCAAACAACTGGATATGCCTCTAAACCCCTTTACCATCTCTTCTCTGCTGTGGTTATTAATGTCAACATTTAATAGGGAAAACATACAAAATACTGAACCTGTGGTGTCTGGGCAGCCTGAGGGTGTGGTGGACACAATATGTATTATGAGGTGGCTGCCTTTCCCTCTGTTTCCTGCTATGATGATGCACTAATGAGTCTACAAGCAAGAATGCAGAGCTGATCCCTCCAACCGAGTCAGCACGCTCATTAACATCCCATATGAGCCTGTTGAAGCTTTCCCTGCATTCAGCTCATCAGACTCTTCAGAAACAGGTAAGGTTCTATGGTGCCCATGACTGCATTCAGCTGCAGCCTCTCTCAGGCTTATCTTCCCCACGTGAAAAAAGAGGGTGTCACCCAATGTTAGCAGAGAAAGCCCCATCTCGTGCCTTTGCTCCCCAGTCAGGTTGAGAAATAGGGACACACTGCACATCCTCTTACACCACTTAGCTATGAAACTGCTGCGGGGCTTTGAATAATTAACAGGAACGACTAGCCTCGCCTGCTTACAGGAGGCATCAAGAGAGATTAGCTAGAAACAAGTACTGATGCTCTTAAACTTCTTATGTCTACAGCTGGCCTTGTTTTTTTCCCTTCATTTCATTTAGCACCAAATCCTCCAGGTGCTTATGGGGCAGAGCTGACGTGATCCTTAATGGGGGTTCATCCCCGCTGCCACCACAGGGCCAGATCCTCTTCAGAAGCTGTCTCGCTGCAGGACAGATCCCCAGGTTGGCAGTAACCCCACCTCGATGGTATCAAGCTCAAGTTCCCTCAACTTCGTTCACAAAAAGGGGCAAATGAGCTGCAGTCCATCATGCTACGTCATTTTTGCACCTCCGTTGCCCTGTGTGGACTCAGAGAGCTGAGAGCACATTTGTATGT
Source organism: Phoeniculus purpureus (assembly GCA_028565055.1). NCBI lineage: Eukaryota > Metazoa > Chordata > Aves > Bucerotiformes > Phoeniculidae > Phoeniculus > Phoeniculus purpureus. The sequence continues at coordinate 27,205 of JAOXOE010032693.1, forward strand.
TTCTCGTGTTCCTTTGGATTTATACAAAAAACTGCCCCAATTTCCATCCATTTGTGACAGAATATTGCCTGTCTTCTTGTTTTATCTTTTCAGCTTAAGAAAAATAACAGAGGACAGGATCGCCACTAACGAGATGGCACATTCTATATAACTTTCCCTGCTGTGTTATTTTATTTACCAGCTTTCAAATCCCCAACCTTCGTCTCTCCAACCTCCTTTTAAATGAAAGGATCCTCTTGTCTCTGTGAAGTTCCTATCGTCTACATGGGTTTGCATGTTAAAGTTTCAGCATCCATTTAGGCAGTGAAGGTTATTCTGCTTAATGACTCCTATACCCCTGTTAATACTGTTTTATCTGGCTCTAATATTTTAAGATCTTGTCTAATATTAACGCTAAATGCTAATATTAAAGATTTGCTGCTAATATTTTAAGCTCTGGCTGCGAATGCACTAATGTTTGGGGAGGTGCTTGGGAGTTCATTGTATTGGGAGGGCTGCTGGGTACAATTGAACACCCTTTCTCATAGAAACCTAGACAGAATAAATGGAATATAGGGACAGATTTTAGCAATCTTTTAATGGACTATCCTGCCAGCAATGAGCTCAGAATCAGGTTGAATATGTATATGTGTGTGGGCACAAGAGTGCGTGTCTCTACATCTCTCCGGTACTGCTATTCGACCACTTAAAGTCTGCACCTACAGTCACATATATCACATGGCAATGCAACATCCTAAAAATGTACAGGGGACTGGAAAAAATATGTTAAAAAATTAAATAATTAAAAAACCCCCTCTAAATCCTCTATTTTCATATCAGCTTATTAGTACAAACCTCTGCCTCATGCAGAGGGAGAATAGAATCACTCCTCCTCTGCAGAACAACCTCTCCACTAGAAATAAAACACAGTGCAGCCTTTATTTCACCAGGGCTTGAGAGTTAATGAAAGATTTGCACCTGTACAGCTGTTGCAGGCTGAAACTATCTCATGGAGCGAGTGTGTTTTCTGGTTGAGACAGTTGTAAATGCCTTGAGTAAAAACACTGAGGACTGCTAATGGATAGGTTTATTTTAAAGCATGCCATCTGCTATCAATCATAGAGAAGTATAGGAAGCAAGTTTGGCTGTGCTCCCTCCTTGTGAGTCTGATAAAGATAGGGCTGTGGTACTCTGGAACATTCAGTACTCAAGAGAATAAAACATCAAACCTACTCAGCAGCTCCACTAACAATAATAAAAATGCCTCTGCCTAAAGGTGACATTCTGAATTTACGATTATTTGTGTCTATAAAGTGTATTCTTTGGCTCCTGACTCATTCTGACTGTCTCACTACAAGAACAATACATTAAGCCTGCCTGAAGTAAATGGAAATCCTATCCTTTTATTAAACCAGCAGCCAGTACCTGGGATGTTCTAATGCCCTGTAGGACCCAAAGAAGGTTTTCTGCTCTAAGTGCTAATTCTTTTCCTAGGATTAGAGTCAACTGCAGAGAAAAATGCTTATGTTGTGCACTCAGAACTAAGCCCTTCTTCAGGTAAATGTCGTTTTAGCAGAAGAATAAAAACAAGAAAAACCCAAGGCAGATTCTGAGTATGCAAATGATCACAAGGCAAACTGCAGCTCACCCCAATGGCTCATATTTTATGCTACTTAGCATTTGATTCCGGAAAAGCTTACGCTGTAAGAATCTGCCCAGGAAAACCATGCACAGAATGCCCAAAAGGTGTGTGCCAATCTTCCTTCCAAGTGGTGAACTTCTCATGATTCTCCAGAAGTGAATCCAGGGATTTATTTTTTTTTTAGATTTTTTTTCATCCTCTCTCCTTTTTTTTTTTCCTATACTGCATTTTCCCTGAGCTGGAAGATGCAGACCTACTTCCCTGAGATACACAAGAATTTGGAGAAGTTCAGAGGTATGAATCATTCCCTTGGTTAATGCCACGTCTCTCTTCCCTCATTCACCCTCTGGTACCCCACAGATCAAGCCTGTTGGCTTAAAAATAATTAAATATACAGTGTTTCCTGGAAAATCCACCAGATATTAAAAAAAAAATCACTTAGCAGCAAAGCACTCAGCATCTGATAACATTACGCTCCTGTCTCCTAACCACAGCTTAACAAAATTCCCTCTCAAGTCTGCTGCTGATGCAGTGGAAGTGTTGCTGTGGAAGCTTGGGGAAAGCCCACCTGGTGATCGAGCTCCTGAGCCTAATTAAAGTTAATAGAGAAATCAAAAGTGGGCAAAAATTGGAAGGAAGATAAAGCAATGGGAAAAGTGAGCTCTGCTTTGAAGTCTGCTCTGGAAAGTGATGGAGAATTCTTTCAGTGCCCCATACACCCAAAATGCTTTACACAGCCAGCCATAATTCCAAGCTGAAAAGTGGAGGACTAGGCTTATGAGGTTAAAAATATTAAATCAAGGCTGCTTCTGCTCTGTATCCACCCTTTTGGTCTTGGTTTCTCAAACCTGTGTTTAAAACACCACAGATTTCAAAGTATACCTTAAATCTGGGGATCAACAATGAAGTTTCTCAGTACCTATCAAAAGTAGAGGATGCCTGAAATAAGCAAGATGAAAGATTACAAATAAAAAATAGGAAAACATAGAGCCAAAGGAAAACCAGAAATGTAGGGAAGGTTGTTCTAGGGAGAGAAAGGAGAGATGAATGATCTCTGAGAAGATTGGGTGTAATCTGCAAGGCCACTTGGCTGCAGACACACAGAAATATTGGACAGAATGCAGGAATATATGACAGCAAAGATTAGGTAACAGGAAAACCTGATCAGAGTTATCAAGACTTCCATGCACAAAACCACCTGAAAAACAGCTGTCCAGGAGATACTCCTCACCTTTATGTAAGGATTTCAAACTAACCCCTTCTTTCTCAAGTGCAACAACAGCCCATCTCATATGGAAGGAGACATCAATGACCATCTCTTATTAACGAGCTCTGTACTAAAACCACTCCGTTACATGCTTTAAGAAGGATGCTGAATTACATTAGGGCACATCGCAGAATCATAGAGCCTCCTGGGTTAGAAGGGACCTCCAAAGGTCACCTAGTCCAACCCCCTCGCAGTGAGCAGGGACATTCTCAACTAGATCATAACACTGAGGTCTCAGACCAGTCATGACCACTACAACCCCTGGCAAAAAAGAAGTTCAGCAGAAGTCTATTTATCAGAAGATTGTAACACCACTGGATCTCTCACAAAGAGGTCTCTGTTTCTCAAAAGAACATCATCGGCAGGATCCTTTTTTTTGAGTCTGGGACTGAGGCTTTTGGATAGAAGAGAGCAAATCACACTCACCCATAGTCTGAAGGTCACGAGTCTGGGGCTGGCGGGAGGTCCGGGTTCAAATTGAAGACAGCATCCAGCAAGGAAGATGCTCTCCTGTAGCCTCTCTCCATAGCATTTAGTAGTCCACAAAATAATTGCCAAGGTTTCGTTTTCTTTCTCCTGACAAATGGAAACAAAAGACATGAAAACTTTTCATGACACAGACCATCTTGTAGGTGGGCAGCCCTTATCACCACACTGCCCAGAGGTTCAAAACCATGCTGTATCTACCAGAGCTGATATTTTTCATGATCTTAGCAGTTCTTTGCAGACTTTTTCTTCACACACACACACAGACAGAGGGAACATTTTGATACGAAGTTTGCAAACTCAGAGCAGCTTTCTCACCAGAGTTCAAGTGCCTGGCACATAGTTCATTGCCGCTCTAATGGAAAAGCACAATGATTTGGCCTGCATCACCAAGATTAGACGTTAGTGGCCATATCAAGAAGAGAAATACCTGCAGATTAGCACCGCAATTTGCTGCTCTAAATCTGAACCTTCTAATCTCCTTTTCTTTTAAAAATGAGTAGCAGCCATGAATGTGGGAGAAGAATTAAAACTACATTTACTAAGTGATTTCTAAACTACTTCAGCATGTGTTTTAGAAAACTGACAGGTCATTAAAATATAGTTAATAAACATTATTCATAAGTCATTGCCATAGATTAACACTACTTTAAAATCATAGACATTCATTGGTTCCGTCAGAGCACCGCTGCGACAGTAACCGCGACTGGTGTTCATGCCCTGCTTAATAAACCATGCGATGGGCAACTCAGTTCATCTTGTGTTTGGATTTTTCTAACAGCAAAAGGTCTTTCTGAAGTATATGAAATCTGTTTAAAGCTTTGCATCCTGGCAAGTGAGGCCATGCACAGACAATGCTGTGCCATGGTGTATGAGGGGAGGTGGGAGAGGCAGGCTTCTACCAGCAGATTACCAGTCAACATCTCCTCCTATATGGGGCAACGTCCTCACACTAAACACAGCACAGCCTGCAGGAGTGACACCTGAGTTCAGATGTTCTGGACTGTTCTGCAGTGTGGTTGGGTCTAAATGTGCTCTGACAGCAGCAAAGTAACTACATCCAGCTCAACAGCTGGTTTTGCTATGCACTTAACTCCAGTCTGACAGAAGTGTGTCCTATGCTGCCTGCCCAAGGCATCCAAAGCATGAGTTAAGGGTTTGTGATATTGACCTTCATGGCAGCATGAAGTTTTTTCAGATGTGCTGGCATGTGCCAGATAAAAGTGATTGGTTTGTTGTGAACGGCTGTTGAGTCTGAAGAAACGGAGGATGAGGGGAGATCTTATTGCTGTCTACAGCTACCTGTTAGGAGGTTACAGACAAGTAAGTGTTAGTCTGTTCTCACTGTGACAGGAACAAGGAAGAAGTGATAGGACAAGAGGAAATAGCCTCAAGTTGTACCAGAGGAAGTTTAGGACATTAGGAGAAACATCTTCCTTGAAAAGATCCTCAGGCCTTGGAACAGGCTGGCCTTGAGACAGCTGGGTTCATGATTGGACTTGACGAGCTTAAAGGTCTTTTCCAGCCTAGACCATTCTATGAAAGGGTGAAGTTAGAAAACAAAGGCTAAAACTTAGGAACCGCAGTTAGGCTGCTTGGCTCTGCGATAAAAACAGGAAACAAGGTAGGTAGAACCATTTCTCAGTGACCCGTTCAAAGAACCTGAAATCATGAGTCACTCTTAATCAAACCAAGGAGAGAACCTTCATGCATGACTTTCACTGATGACAACTTGTTAAAATTTATTATGTGCCTACCAAGAAACTTCCCCTTCTAGATGCCTCTGCCCTGAACCAACTGGAGCTGACTGGTTTTCCTAACATACTTTATGCAAACATGATCAGTTCAGACACTACATGTGAAGCAAACTTGTGCAAAGTTCATGACTCTGAATCATAGAATCACAGAACGTCAGGAATTGGAAAGGACCTCAAAAGATCATCTAGTCCAATACCCCTGACACAGCAAAATCACCTGGACCAAGTTGCACAGGAACATGTCTAGGCGGGTTTTAAATGTCTCCAGAGAAGGAGACTCCACAATCCCCCTGGACAGCCTGTTCCAGTGCTGTCACCATTGCTGTGAAGAAGTTCCTTCTCGCATTTATGTGGAACCTCCTAACCACCTATGTTCCACCTTACACCCATTGCCCCTCATCCTATCACTGGATGACATTGAGAAGAGCCTGGCTTCATCATCCTGACACCCACCCTTCAAATATTTATAGACATTAATGGGTCACCCCTCAATCTCCTCTTCTCCAAGCTTAAGACACCCACCCCCCCTCAGCCTTTCCTCATAAGGGAGATGTTCCATTCCATCATCTTTGTGGCTCTGAACTCTACTCTCTCCAGCAGCTCAATGTTGTTCTGGAACTGAGGGACCCAGAACTGGACACAATATTCCAGATGTCATCTCACTAGGGCAGAGTAGACGGGGAGAAGAACCTCTTTCAATCTGCTAATCACCCCTCTTCCGATCAGCCGCAGGATGCTGTTGGCCCTCTTGGCCACAAGGGCAAATTTCTGGCTCATCGTTGTTCTGCTGTCCACCAGGACCCCCATGTACTTTTCTCCTACGTCAGTTCTGCTGTAACGTCAGTTCTTCCTGCAACACTTTTGCTGAGTCACCTGTTTCTATTGTTCACAAACTGCTTGTTACACTTGGCTTGATGGGCACTATTACAGATTGCCTTTACTTCATCAGCTGGTGAAAACACTAACCAACCCTGGATAGAGACTCCCGGAAGGTTCACTTCATTGTGAACACTGCTCTCCAACAGGTCAGTCCCCAACCCATACTGGTACCTGGGGTTGTTCTTGCCCAGATGCAAGAGTCTACACTTACCTTTGCTATATTTCATTAAATTAATCTCTGCCCAGCTCTCCAGCCTGTCCAGGTCTTGCTGAATGTCAGCACAGCCTGCTGGGGTGTCGACAACACCACCCAGCAAACTTGCTGACAGTGCACTCTAATCCCTTGAGGAAGCCATGCTGACTGTCCCAAATGACCTTCTTGTTCTTGCTGTACCTAGAGAGAGCATCAAGGATAAATTGTTCCATCACCTTTCCTGGGATGGAGGTGAGGCTGACTGGTCTATAGCTACTTGGGTCCTCCTTCTTACCCTTTTTGAAGATTGGCAATCATTCGTTGTCACTCCAATGAATGATTACCAATGAACAGCAGCCATCAGGTGAGCCTGTCCCTCCTGCTGCAGAGGATGGAAAGCTGGTTTGACTGCTGTTTTGATGCTGTGGAAGAGTTTGGTGAGAGTATTGTTGTTTTGAGAAGGGTTTGCTCAGAATCTCTTTGCATTTTATCCTTTCACCCCTTTAGCTTCCTGATTTTTTCCTACACCAGTGTGTACACTGCACCCCAAAACATGACAAGACAAGGGTGAAACTGAGAAGGAGTCAACATATTTCAAAAAAGAAAACATTGCTGTTCAGAGCTGACTTAATAACAGAGCTACAAGAAGAAAACAACCATGTCCTAATCAAAAGTTTCTGCATCTAACTTAAGCTAAGATAAACATTTGCAAATGTTCTTAATGACCATTTCGAACCTCTTGCAGTATTTAATAACAGCTTCCTCTTTTTGTTTTTAATAATAAATTATATGATATTCAAAGGCGGCTGTAACCTGCCGGATGGCTTTGATTTATGGCATCTCTTAGCCATCAGAATTCTGGATTTGGAATCTGAACCATGAGGGAAATCCAGATCTTTCAAAAGTTGGGTTTTTTTGATCTTTTAAAGTGATTTGGTTTTCAAAGCCTTTTGCCATTCTCCTTTCGTACTGTTACTTAAATAGACCCAAAATAGCACCTTCACCGCACTAAGTTCACTTGAGTGATACCAACAAACTTATGCTTGAAGTTCCTTATGAGGCAGGTATGATTAAACCCTTATTTTTCCATGAGGATAAACTTCTCTGCTGTGAGTGTGGCAGAGCCTTGGAACAGGCTGCCCAGATAGGTTGTGGAGTTTTCTCTAGAGAGATTCAAAACCTGCCTGGACACAAACCTACGCAGCCTGCTCCAGAAGAATCTGCTTTATCGGCAGGGCTGGACAAGGTGATCTCCAGAGGTTGCTTTCAACCCCCGTTGGTCTGGGCTTCTGTGATCTTACCTACCTGATCTGAACCAGGATACTATATTTTGGTGCCAGAGGTGTACCAAGCTCCAAGAAACTTCATACTACTTCTCCTTTGCAAGAAGGCAGTCACCTTCCCTGTGGCATCGACATGTTTGCTCCTAAGGGTTGAGTATTGCTGATGTACAATGCACCCTGTTGTATAGAAAGGTATTAACTGTACAAGACTGACACGAGGTGAGGCTGTAGATGAGCAGATGAAACAACAAAGTGCAGTGAGCACGGTCCCCATTCCTGGGGTAAGTGCTTCCCTGAGAAGGGCCATGGAGCAGGGAAGGAGCTGCAAGTTTAGACGCAGCCTCCATACCTCCTCAGCAGTTGCTCAGGTCAGAGATGCTGTAGCAGAAGGAGAGTCTGAGATACATGAAGACCAGGGACTCCATAGAAACAGGCAGCTTCATGAGGGGCAAACCCTCTGGTAGCATATCTTGAAGCAGTAGGGACATTTTGGAGCTCCCCTGAAGATAACAATGAAAACAACTTGTTTAAAAAGAAAAAAACTCAATTTTTGAGAAACTCAGAAGAGCAGATCAAGGTCTTGTTTTCCTTAGGCTAGTGGCGAAGGAAGTCTTGTCAGAAATACAAGTATTTATACAGTCAGTGACTGCAAGGAAGCAAACGGCCACTCCTGCCAGTGACCGAGGAAAGCTCAGCTGCTTTCTGCAAGCCAGAGGTATTTGCATCCAGACCAGAGCTGGAAACACATTGCACAGCAGAAATCCCTCTCTTCAGCTTCCCCAAGTGCCTGTCAAATCAAACATGGACCAAACCTCAAAAGTCCCAATCACACAAGTCTATTCCCATCTGGATCTCTGCCACCTGGTCCCACACAGCTGGTGGCAGCAGGGTAACCCACTTGATGCGTGGCTGAGCCACTGTCCTCTTCCTCCTTCTGGACGAGGGCTTCCAGCAGTTGAAAAGAAGCCCTCAGTGTGCAAATATGTGAACATATTTATCGCCCACTCCTAGCCATGTTGAAAAGAAACCTGTTGTGGTTAAATGACTCGGTCAGTTCTTTTGGGATTTTCCGAAGTTCCCTATAAAAAGAAATCTGTGGGAAATGAGCGATTGCATAATCACTAACACATGCCAGTTCATAGAAGCCTATTATCTTTTATGGTGCTTTGTACTCTATTGTCCTTACTCTGGTGAATAGCTATCTTACACTTCTTTCCCCATTAAATTATTTACACATTTTGCTTTCTCCAGCCCATTTGCACCAGTAAGATACTTAACATCCACATTAGGAATGAGGGCAAAAAACAAAGGGCCCCTTCTCCTTTTCTCACATCATGTGTTTCCCACCTTCACAGGAATCTCCAGACAACAGTCTCTTTGAGAATGGGAGGAACCTTTTCCAGTGAAAAAATAACATCAGCTGTGTCTTGCGCCACGAAGATATGATTTTTTCTTAAGGATCACACATTTTTACAGAGGTCTCTGGTAGAAATGGTCAGCATTCATAGCTTTAAAATTACATAGTCTCTTGAAAATGCTGAGAGTTGACTACAGGTCATCTAAGTGATTCTCAGAAATAAACCCTGAGCGTGTTAGTCTTAATTACACTGCATTTCAGTTGGATTTAGGTTGCTACAACACAGACTTTAATAGGAATTTCAGACCTTTAAACACCTTTTGGCTGTGGCTCTTTAGGAGCCTGACCTTGCGTCAAACCCAATCAATAAATGTACAAATAAATGTGCAAATTGTGGCTGACAATCACCTTTCCAAAATGCGTGGCTTCCAGCATCGCACCATTTTGAAATATGGAAAAACTAGAGATAATCCGTGTGACTGAGGTGCTACTACCCTTTTCTTTTCTTAACTGAAATGACCCAGATACTGAGAGAAGTTATCATGGACTGCTGCTAACGCCAGAGCTTCAAGAGCCCCAGCTAGCTGGAACAATCTTCAGATTAAACTAAGATTAAACCTCCTGTAATCTTAATATGTGAGAAAGGATTCTGCTCAGCAGTAATGGGTCCTAGGCATGTACACACAGAGAATAAATGAGCTGTAGGTTCACTGAGCAAAGCTCAGAGTCCTGACTGCATGGTGGGATAGACATCCTTTGGTATATAGCTATTAATTCTGCATTGCAACAAGCCCAGTTCTTCCAAGCAGATTTATGTGACCTTGCCCAGAGAAAGCAAAAAAGCTGAGGAGAGAGTCCATGTTTCCTGGGTATATCACAGATTAATCATGGTTGGAAAGGACCTCCTAGATCACCAAGTCCAAATATACCCACAACAACAACAAACTTAAAAACCTGAATCTCTCAATGCCTTGTTGAACAACAAACACAAAATAACCCCCTACTTACCTGCCTGCCGCTACAGCAGAGCGCGAAGCACCATGTCTACACCTTTCTTAAATACCTCCAGGGATGGTGGACTCAACCACCTCCCTGGGAAGGCCGTTCCAGTGCCTCACCACTCTGTCTGGAAAGCACTTCTTCCCAATATCCAATGCAAACCTCCCCTGCCTCAACTTCAGACCATTTCCTCTGGTTTTGTCATTAGATCCTAAGGAGAAGAGTCCAACACCCACCTCTCTACAACCTCCTTTCAGGTAGTTGTAGATGGCAATGTGGTCTCCCCTCAGCCTCTTGTTCTCCAAACTAAACATGCCCAGCTTCCTCAGCCTTTCCTCACACAACTTGTTTTCTAAATTCCTCACAAGCTTGGACATGTTCTGTCATCTCAATGCATTTCCTATAGTGAGGGGCCAGAGCTGAACCCAGTACTCGAGGTCAGAACTCACAAGGGCACAATAACTTTCCTTCTCCTGCTAACCATGCTATTCCTGATACAAGCCAGGGTCCTGTTGGCCGCCTTGGCCACCTGAGCACACTGCTGGCTCACATTAAGCTGGCTGTCTAGCAGCACTCCCAGGTCCTTTTCTGCTGGGCAGCTTTCGAGCCACTCATCCTCAAGCCTTTAATGTTGCCTGGGGTTGTGACTGAAGTGCGAGACCTGGCACTTGGTCTTATTGTACCTCACACAATTGGCCTCGGTCCATCAGTCCAACTTGTCCAAGTCCCTCTGTAGAGCCTTCCTGCCCTCGAGCAGATCAACATTCCCACACAATTTGGTGTCATCTGCAAACTTACTGAGGGTGCTCTCAATCCTGTGTCCAGATCATCAACTCTTCATCGCCTATGTACTGCCCATATCAAGGATTTCAGTCCCTTCAATGTGGGACTATATCATTCTTGGAAAAGTGGATTTGTAAGCGTAGCCCAGAGGTAAATTTGGGGGGATCAGACCTGGCGATGCTGAAGACGAGGAAGCAAGCAAGCAGTGATCAATTACTGGATGACAGTTTGGACAGGAGAATTTTCTGTTGTTACACAACATCCTCCCAAACATGCAAACCCATGGTATTCATACAGCAACTCAGACAATTGCAACAAAAATGAGCTGCAGCTTTGTCCTCTCTTTTGTCATTCTTGAGGCATTAACGTCTTTGACTCTATTTCCCCCTGAACAAGGGAGCAGTGGCCAGCAGCTGCCCGTTTTATCTGTCACATTTTATAAGACCTGCCAACCCGAGCAAGTCAATGTGAACTAGTTTTCATTTACATCTCACTCCCAGCAAGCAAGAGCTGAAAAAAACTGTATTGAGGGTAGAAACATGTCAGAGCAACAAAGTCCCTACAAACCAGGTCATCTTTTCCAGAATGAGATTCTTTCCACTGACTACTTGAACTCGCTTTTACGAAGATACTGATTTTGATTCTTCTGTTCCATTCCATTTGTTTCAGGTATTTTCCTTCTTGTTCACGTTTCTGAACACAGAATGCACTTTTTAACAATTAAAAGTAATTTTAAGACTATTTCCCAACATTAGAATCATCATGGTTGGAAAAGACCTTCAAAATCATCGAGTCCAAAATCATCAACCCTACAATTCCGAACCACTAAACCCCTTCCGAGGACCTATAGCATCTTGTATTCTCTGCCAGCATTAACCTTTTCATACAGGTGGATCTGCACAAAAGTTTACGGACAGATGCAAAGTGCACCCATACAAAATCATTACTTCACTGATGTGTGTCAGTGGTTCCCAGTGGAGGGTCCATTCACCTTCCTTCCTCCTTCAGTGTCTGCATCTTCCTTTCTTGACCTTCCCTCAAAATTATATTTACAAGACCGTATTTGGTCTTGTAAGGTCTACGCTGGTTCTGCATCTTCCTGTTACCTAGAAAACAAAGCTATCGAGTCCGTTGGTAACAGTTTAAAGCACTTTGTCAGCCTATATAATTTTATAACCATTTTGTTATTTTCACCAAAAAACAACAAAAAAAGCGACTGATCAGACACCTAAAGATACTTAAGGGCGCATAGATTTTTTTGTGGTTGAACAACAACATCTGTTTTGATTTTCCAGCCACAAAAGTGCATTTAATCTGGCCTTCCTTTATTTAAACTTTTCACATCTGCTCAGGGCTGCTTCCCATAAACCAAACACCAGACGCTTTCACAACATAGGAAATTTACCTGCACCAGTTGTAGTCCCAGCTCCAAAGACTTCTTTATAGGAATCAGATAAAAATGTCAGAAGACTAATAAATATAGTCTTAGCGCATTGAGTATTTATTAAACATTACTATTTAGTTTCACAGTCCCAAATGGTTGGTATTCCCAGGCTTGGGACTCACTTGTTACCATGAGTGACCTCATTTACTTTTATCGGATAGAATACGTTATAGGGTGGTGCCCCGTACTCCACACAAAATTTAGAGACAAACTCACACGCAAAACACGCTACAGCATCAGCTACACAATCAGCCAGTCACGAGTTATAAGGTTCTTCAGACACAAATAAAAAGAAGTCATAAGGAGTATTTCAAATGAAATTTCCAGGGTTATCTGCAAAGACTTGGTAGTGGGTTAAACAACCCCAATGAAAAACACCCCTTTTCTTTCTAACTGTAGCTCAGATCCAAAAACTTAGATGTGTTCAGCTTAAACAAATCACAGAATGTTAGGAATTGGAAGGGACGTTGAAAGATCATCCATGTTCCAGACAGGAACATGTCCAGGCAGGTTTAAACATCTCCAGAGAAGGAGACTCCACAGCTTCCCTGAGCAGCCCCTTCCAGTGCTCTGTCACCTTCACCGTGAAGAAGTTCCTCCTCATATTTATGTGGAACCTCCTGTGTTCCAGCTCACACCCATTGCCCCTTGTCCAATCATTGGATGCAAATGACCAGAGGCCGGCTCCATCCTCCTGACAGCTGCCCTTACCATATTTATCAACATTCATGGGGTCACCCCTCAGTGTCCTTTTTCCGAGCTCAAGAGACCCAGCTCCGTCTCATTTCAAGTGAGTTGAAGTGAGAAAGTACTGAGGGGTATGAAAATTCACCTGAAGTAAAAGGACTGACGGGTTTTGCCACTGATGTCATGAGGATGAACAATGGCTATTAGGTACATACCCAGTGGTCATTAAGGTGTCTAGTCACCACAGAAGTGTTAGGTTACAGGCTGAACTTGATGACCTTAGAGATTCTTTCCAATCTTAATAATTCTGTGATCATTCTTTCAACTCAGAGCTGAACAGAAGACTTTTGCTCTGCTAATGTGACCAGGAAGATTGTGCAAAAATCCACCCTCTCATCAGCCTCTTCATAATACCTTCATCTATTCCGTGTTTCTTTATAAGGATATATCTGGAGAACGCCTACATCCCCGGGCCCCGTGCAGCTGAGGCTGTGTCTGCAGCAAAACTGTGATATTAGGCCACTTTTGCCAGGGAGACAACTCAGCAGATAGCTCTTCAAAGCGAAGGAGAGAGTAGAATAACAACATCTCTCAAAGGAGAGAGCACTATTAGAAAAGCATCTGAGAAGCCAAGTTTTCCTTGTCTCGTGGTACCAGGAGCACCACTTCTTTTCTAAGCCTCCTACTTCTGTTGTAGTGAGGCAATGGGGCTTTGTTCTTTTACGTTGTTTGGAGTCTGTAACTAAACTTAGGCTCTAGGATCTGCCAACCTCGTTAAATATAGCTTTATCAAGCCAGAACACCCACCAGCACCAGTGTCTTAAATAGATGTGAGATAGAAAGGTACAACGAGGGCCACAGTGGCTTTGGGAACAGTTGGAAAGGAAAGGCAATGTCTACATGCTGCCCTTGATTTACACCTTGATTCTTTCCTTCTGCACAAAGGATTGAAACTGCGTCATGGTGGAACAGTTGTGAGACTCTCAAAGAACTTAACAAGTCAGAAATGGATTAAAAAAGCACTTTATGGCTTGTTAAAGAAATCCCCCTGTTCCTCAGAAGCATTTTTAACATCTTATTAGTGGTATTTGATCTGACTAACATATTGACTCGTCATTTGAATAGGAGATGAATCCTTTTTGATGGATCACAAAGGGAGTATAAATTCAAACGAGGCACTTCTCCAAATCTTTATTCTAGTATAACCCCAAAGAGCCAGTAACATCTGTAAAGGTTTTTTTGTCTGTGCCCCACAAAAGACTACCATAAAGGTCTTTTAATCATGCATCTTTTTCCTCCTTAAAAGTAGTTGTTGCTTTTGTGATCAACTCAAATAAGGAGGAGTTGGAAGTTCTCTTCCCTCACCTACTCTCTGAAATGCCCAGTACTTACTCGGTGTAGGAAAACACTCTCAGCCAATACCTTCTCCAACATCTTTAATATAACTGCCTGTCATGGAACAAGTCCTTTATCATCAGTTGATTTCACTGTCAACATCTTTCTTGTACAAAACTGTTCTGAATTTGACAAATGAGAAATAGGAGAGACATAAGAAGAAAAATATGCAAAGCCCCCTCAGTTCTTTCAAACAATCTCTGATCTGCAGCATTTTTGTTCTGTTCAGAACTGCTTGGAATTAGTTTTTAAGTCACCAAGATGGACACTACTACGGAGTTCGTGGGTAGACCCGCAATTACCTTCCATTTGGTGGAAGCCAGAAAACTTGCATTCTTAGTCATTTTTGAGCAGTTTCATATTATCTAAGATTTTGCACTTAGAAATAAGCTGGAGACCTCGAGCTCATTTTGAAAACAGTAATTTATAGCTACACAGACATTATGATTTTACAGTGTTTTGATAGTTACGCCTTCACTATCCACATGGAACATTTAAAAACGGATTAGAAGCCATTAATCTCGGAAATATGAGGGGTTCGTAACCGAAAAATGAACTCTGAGCAGCCTAAGATTCTTTCTGCATCGAGGTGTACATTTTTATGAAGGTATTATACCCTATTCTGGGAAAAGGTCAAGAATCATACTCAGACAACCGTATTGTGGTAGAAGCACTGCATCAAAAATCAGGGATCTGAGTACTTTGCCATGGCTACTCTTTACTGTCCTTGGACAAGATTTTAAGCTGGAAACAATTTTTAGGAAGTTCCTGTCTCTTGTTAACAATCTCCAACAGCACTTAGTGCACAAGATCCCCTTAAGCAATTTCATCCTTCAGGCACAGTTATCACAATCTCCCACTTCATTTGAACGTCTTCCATTTGAAAATTTAAATACCTTAAAAGGTAGACATAGGTCAAATCAAATCCACATATTTTTCCACACCTCTGCCTTGAAATATGGGGGGATAGACTCAACCCAGACCTTTGCAGCAGGCTGTGAAATGCACCAGAGGCTGACCTCAGATACTTGGTTCAAACATTCCTACACCGTGATGAACATCGGGTCCAAATCCAAATCCGGATCCCAAACTTTCAGTATGGGCCCGTGTGTACTTGAAAGCAACCTCTGAAAGAAAGAGGAAAGCCAAGATCATGAAAATCTCTATCTGAACACTACATACAACAGATTTACGAACCCAAGCAACGTTCTTTTCCCTGTGTAAAATCAAAACTACCGCAGGATTTCCCGTTCATATATACCATATGCTTTACCCAACTTTGTTTAACATTCTTAGGGTCCCAAACCTCTGAAGCTTCTGAGCACTTATCATTTTTCTGCAAGCTTTTTCCACTTTGAACTCTAGGCTACAGTCAAGAATTAACTTTTCTATAGGAAAAGCGATTTTATCTATTTTCTTTGGCAATACGGTTATGGCTGGTGAAAGCGTCGTACACAACGAAACCCCTGGGTAAAGAGCCTGAAATATGATTAATTCTCTTTAATGACAAGCACGTTTATTTCTGTGTGACTTACTGTACACATAGGGTCAACCAAGTCCTGCAACCTGCCGGTACACGCCTTGAGGGTCTTCTGAGTGCAATCCTCATTTAGACAACAGTCCGAAGCGCGTTAAGCAAAACGCCAACAACACTAAAGGAAACTTATAAATGTTTGCAAATTGGTTTTATGGATTAATGACCCCACATAAAAGAACTGACATTTCCAGGACAAATCAATTCTTTATCCTACAAGTGTTTCAGCAGTTTTTGCTTACACCGGAGAAGAGGCAATTTTTTTCCCCCCTTTTTCAGATCAAACGAGGTTTAAAATCTGGGAAGATTTAACAGTAGAATAAAAACAATGGGGAATGTAAATGTTAACCATCTGCAATTGTCGTTGCTGCTATCTCGTATTATGTGATGTCTCTATCAATGGCATTTTGTTTTAACTTTTGTTATCTCTCACAACTTTTCAATCTATTATGGTTAATCATTGATAAACAAAAACTTTGACTGACTTAAAAAGTGGCAATCATCTCATCTAAATTTAACCGTGTAAAAGTCAAACACCTACTCCAAGCTACTCGTGAAGACTCCTTCTATAGATAGTGGTGACAGATTGGCGTTTTCAAGGAGAGACTTATCCTACCTGTCTTACACACTTGTTTTAAGATGGGATTAATCACCCTCTGGAAGTACTTTCATCTATTTTCTTCCCTTGGACTAACTTCAGTAAAAAGCCACACACCTGTTTTGTCAGAAAAAAGAGAAAAGAAACCAAGATACTATTTATTTCAGACCTTGATCTTGAACCCACAGAGATATTTACCCTCAAAAATACAGTTGCTCTAGGATGCAGAAAGCCTCCTACTAAAGACAAATGGAAAGAAAGATGATGGAGAGAGTCAGGAGTGTGGACAGTGTTCGTAGTCACATTGGCACCTGTCCCAACTCTTTGTTTTTAGAGCTGATGAGAAGCAATGCTACGGAGAACCAAGGTACAAAGGATTACCAGACTTTTTTATCCTGTTTTGCTTTATCCAGAGAAGACATTGGGATTGCCACAGTTTCACTCTCAGTGGAATTCCAGTGACACAAATGTTTCCCAGGCTTTGGCAGGGGAAAAGGACTGGCCAGTAGCTATTCTCCTTCAGCAGAAGCAGAGAAAAACCAGCATCTTCCTTTTTCACATGAGATCAGCTCCAGCTCAACATAGAGAAGGACCACACACCAACCATTGCTTCAGGACAGGAGCCTTAGGAGACAATTCAACGGAAACTTCTAATACCCTTAAAATCACTCAAATGAAAAGATGCTGATGCTGATGAGGGAAGAAACATCCTTCTTGGCATCTCTCCATTTCACATTCTGCTATAGTCACAGTATCTGGATTAGACTCCGGGACAGTATTTCTGAAACAGCAGGAACCCTGCTTACTGCATCAGCTTTAAATTATAAGCCTTCCCAAGATGTCAACACCACTTTCCTGGAGACCTTCCTGAAATTAAAACACTGAGCTTTTCCCCCTGAGCCTGCACAGAGTCATATGGATCCATTGCCCGGTGCCACCATTTGTATTATGATTTGCCTATGTTGGGTCACCGCTACTTCTTCACTTCTGCTCTACAGTCAGCTTTGCTCTTTGATGTTACTCAGTCACTATTTCCTTTCCCTTTACTTTTATCTCTATCCTGGCATTCTTCCTTTAAGCATCTTCTCTACCAGATGGTCTCCATCTCTCCTTCAGAAGTGCCCAAAATATTCCTACTGCCTCCTCTTGATCTTCCCCCAGCAGCAAACCTCTTCATCCTACAGAGCTCAAATACCAATGGATTTCTCCTCCTTGCTGCTCTGTGTCTTTCTTGCGCTTTCAAAAGGGATTCACTGGAAGCAGCTAACCTCCAGTGCTCATTATGCACGATGCACTCATTTATAAGAGCTTACCCAGGAGAGAGATTCAGACGGGATGTACTCTGGTACAACTGCTTCTTTTTTTTTTTTCCAAGTGGAAGAGCATCTGATGTCTGCATGCTGAACCAGAGCTCTAGTTTTTAAACAGGAGCTCAAACTTTCGCATTTGGAAATCCATATGGATCCCTTAATCTGAAGGTCAAAACAGCTTTCATGAAAAATACTGAAAACAATGATACTTTATATTCTCCAGCATAATTATATAAAGATGATTCAATATCGCAGCATCATCAGAGGATTCAACAACGTCTCTGTGTTATGTACTTTTAAGATGGGGTTTAGAGACTGTAAGAAGAGGCTTCAGAAGTTTACGGAGTTGGGGGAGGTGTGTGGAAAAATCTTGTCATAATTTCTATCTTGCTAATAGGTCACCAAAACTCTGAGGATAACAGTCGCCTTTCCGAGCGGCTGGCAGCGCACTGTAATCAAGAATAAAGCTCTAGATATTTTTGTGGAAGTACAGGCACTCACTAAGTGCGGCAGCATAATAATGTATTATATATTATACAAATACGGCGAGGTGGGATTTGTGTTTGTCTCTTTGCTGGAGAAGAAAGAGCTCTGAAATGACCTTCTGTTCATAAGTTTCTTTGAAAAAGGCTTGGCCTGAAACCACTTCACCACTATTGATATAGCCTGGTTTTGTACATAAATCTTAAATGTAAGCATTGCTTCAAAAAAAATAACCAAGCAATCACAAAGCTTTACTTTTCACATTCAATAGCCTTCAAATTCTTTGCTGAAGTCCCCTTGGCGCTGTCACTTCAAGAATCAGGATAATGCTGTATAGTCTTTCTCAGTTTCAGCGAAACAAAAGCCTCATTGAATAAATACGTGTGAAAATGCTGCAAACAAAACCATCTCGGCAACCACCACCTGACTGGCTCGTGGTGACCCTCCCCGCTGACCCGCGTGGGCTCGGTGCTCGACTTCTTGGCATATTGCAGCACTGTTCAGTCCCCCATCTTTGTCCTTAAAACTGTAGCAAAACACACGTTTTCCTTGCAGAAACCTAATAGCAGGCTTTAGACATCAAGGAATAGCAAGGTGACCTAGGATTTCCATATGCAGGAAGCTGCTGATCAGGTCGTATATCCTTTCTTAATCTGCTTCTTGGATCGTGAATACACAGAAAACCTTATGGTTCTGATAATCCCTCAACCCTGGGTTTTGTAAGGGAAGCTTAGAACGCTACCTCGTCACGGAAGTGGAAAGGCAGAACAAAAAACTTTACCATCTCAAGCCTTGTTCCGTTCTGAAAAAAGATGAAGGTGACTCAATAATGTTTCTTTTTTTCCACACATCACCTTTCAGCTCATCGTGTCTTACCTGTGGCTAAAGTATTAGCTCAGCCCCATAGAGCCTACTACCTTAGTGAGATATCGGCATGTGCCAATGTCCCCACGGTCAGGTTTCCCTCACATCCCTCATCCTTGGTCCAGGTCACTGGAACTGGAGTCATCTAGCAAACTGGAAGAGGAAAGATTTAGATTAGAAATTTGGAAGTTCCTCGCTGTGGGTAGTGAGACACTGGAACAGGCTGCCTAGGGAAGCTGCGAATGGTCCATCAACAGGTATGTTTAAGACTAGGCTGGTGGGGCTTTGAACAACCTGCTCTTATAGGAGGTGTCCCTGTCCATGGCAGGAGGTGTTGGATCTGGATGATCTTTGAGGTCCCTCCCAACCCAAACCATTCTATGATTCCTGACTTTTGGGTGCTCACTATCAGAAGAATCTACAGCTGACTGCATCTGAGTAGGACTGAATGAGACTTGATTTTGCTTTCCAAAAAGTTCTTCCTCTTACTAACGTGCCATGACCTTGTATTTCACTTTGCTACCAAACAGCCTTCAGAAGCACAAAGAATCTCACAAGAAAATGTGGTTTTGAGACCTTGTGAGGTAACGGGGATTTTCAGCAGTGAGAGGTTCATTTCAACAGGTTTGCACTAAAAGGCAAAGTTTGTTGTCCGTTCTATTTGACTCATTAAGTCCATTTTAAAAAGTACCACCAAGCCATTACCAAAAAGCAATGGAATAAGGAACAACAAGTTGCCTGTTTATAGTAAATACAAAGAACTGTGAACCTGTAGTTCAGGCACTGGGAATGAGGGGG
>JAOXOE010032694.1:0-10797 GCA_028565055.1 Phoeniculus purpureus
GGAAGGGACCTCGAAAGATCATCTAGTCCAATCCCCCTGCCACAGCAGGATCACCTAGACCAAGTCACACAGGACTAAAGACGGTGGCTCATGGCTCCTGTTCCTTCTCCCTTGCATGTTTTCAAAGCAGGAGTTCCACTCTGCTTCTCAGCAATTTTCTGTCAAATGACATATTCATTTAGTATCAATAGTAGCCTCCAATGAAAGACATTTTGTTGAAAATCTTACAAAAGCCTCTGTTTCAACCACACAGGCAATTTAAAACTGGAAGACTTAACAGATATGTAATAATACGAAAAATTCGATTTAGTTATGAGGTGTCCATAAAGAGGAATTCTTTTTGCATACCATAAAACGTTTTGCATACTTGACGCTAAAGAAATCTCACGTCCTCAATACAGTTGTAACATACCCTGTAGAAAGACCACCTCTGAACAGCTGTGTACCTGCCCACTTCTATACATCAAGCTGATCGTGGTTCCAGGAGACACGTCACTAACACAGAACATCCTTGTTTTGTAATTGCGTTGGAACGCTTACAACTGTTTCAGAAAATTCAGGTGTTTGTCGCAGCTTGAATTACCCAAGCTTATTTTGCAATTTTGTACCTGAAAGATACAAATAATCCCAAATCGTGCTGGAAGATCAATGAGAGCGTTCTTGTAAATGTATGGATCTAAGCAAGGTCATGACTTCCAGAATTCCTGTTAACTATAGAATGTCACCATAACTACAAAGTCTCAAGTACACAAAAAACCCCACAAATCACTGCTTTTGCAGGTGAAGCTCTTAACATGAAAGTAACTAGGCTGACCATGGTTGCATTATGTTAGGCACTAAGGAGAATGGGTTTAATCAAGCGTGTGCAGCTTCCCTACGAGAGCTTTCCTGACATGGCTTCGTTGGGGGTGGTCCATTGGAAGCACATCTAGACTGGAGGTGCACGGAGGCACTCATATCTATAACATATTGCCATTTTAATTCCCAGGAAGTCCCAAATTAAAAAACTCTCTCTCTTAAAATAGGAACATGCCCATCAAATGTTTGATCGTATAGTTTACATGTTAGAATCATGTTGTAAAGATATAGGAGTACATAAGTCAAGAAAAAGTTAAGCTAACTTTAATAAAAAAGCCACTAAGTGGTTCTTTAGGAAGTTATACTGAATGTTTAGGTTTATCTCATTTGATATTGGGAGATGTAATCAAAGAAATCTGCAAAACTTAAATGTTCCTACCTTTCTTATAGCAAAGCTATGCACAGTTTTTTAAATCCTGTTCTCAACAGATTTCTATTCGATCCAAATAGTAAGATTACTGTTGAAATGGACACAGGAAACTCAAGAAGCTGTGAAGATCAACCATGTCATAAAGAGGTCAACTCATATTTTAAATATCTAACCGCACGTACTTAGGAGGACCGTTAAAGAGCTACAGAACTTTCAGCATGTTATAACCCTGTACCCTATAATCACGCAATATTTCTGTCACGTTGAAGCTAACAACTTCCATCATTTTGTCAGCTCTGTCTACAAACCAGAAAATTACCTTCACAAGTTCCTGAGATTTATGCCTTTAATTACCTCCTATCCGCTTCACTACCCTCCATACTCAAAGAATCAATATAAGTGGTCTTATTTATAGGGAAAACGTAGAACATTTGACAAAAGACAATGACAGTTCTGTAGATTTTTATTATGTGCTATTATTCTGTGCGTGACCTGTTTGAGACCATGAGAGATTTATTCAAATTTGCATATTCAACATCTAGTAATACTTGCCTCCCTTCAAAGATTTGCCTCCTGACCTTTTTAAAAGATGCCTACTGTCAGCACATCATTTTTATTTGCTATAAATGCATTAAGCAACGAGATGAGCTCCAGCATCTCTTAAGGCCTCGGTGTACAAAGAGGGTTTTCTTGGTTTCCCAGTCTTTGCAGATGACACCAAAGCACGGAACCAGCTTTTATGTTCAGGGCAACACGCTGCACAAGCACAAGTTTGTTTCAGTCAAATGTTATCCTATCAACAGGACCAACAGGCGGCATCGCAGCCAGAGTTTTCTACAAGAAACAGAAGGTGCTCAGAGAGAAGCAGGTCCTTCGTTGAGTGATGTGATCGACAGATGACACACTCTGTTTTTAAAGAAAAAAAACAAACCAAAGCAAAAACCCAAAGCAAAGACCATGCACAATGTATTTATGAGTTTGGAACACGGAGAGGTCTGGCTGCTGAGGAAAGGGACTGGATTAGCATCAGTGTCTTCATATTGTGCCCATGCTCCAAAAATTCTGTGGAGTACTGATGCAGACAAGGAGCAGAGTGAAGTTACTTGGACACATGGCAATTATTCATAGATATGGAGAAAACAAGCAGTTCTGAAGAAGCCAAGCAGGTACCAGTGCAACCGCAACTCACTTTTCTTTTACGGCTGCAAGCTACACTGTCAGATGCCGTGACAGCGTATGATAGACACCTCAGATCAGTCTGGCCAGATCTCCACCACTGCTGGAGGGACTGTTTGCCACACAGTAGCTGCAGAAAATGCAGAAAATGCTGCAGATTCATCTAATAGCCAGAAGGAATAAGAATAAACGAGCCAAGAGTAGGCAGAGAACAGCTCTATGTTGGGCAGAAAACAGCCATTCTTCCCCTTGCCCTGTTGCTACTAGACCCTTTCACATGTGTCATAAGGATTCAGCAAACTCTGGCTGTTTTTGTTCCTGCTAGAATGTCTTCAGTAAGTCAGACCTATGTCATTAAAATGAAAAGTTATTTAGTAAAGCTTATCTATATTCCAGACAGATATACTGTGGGTTTGGAAGGAGTCCTGGAGTTCTTAAAAGGAAAAAAATGTCAATAAAAAAAACTTTCTAGCTCTACTCAGCTAGATCTGTTCTAGCATGCTGCGTTTCCTCTTGGTGAACGCTTGGTTGACTCCTATTATTTACCATCATTGAAAATTAGTTTAGGAAAAAGCCCTTCTTGTGTTCCCTCCTCACTCTTTTTTGTCATTTGACCTCCTATGAATTGTCAAGAGCTCTATTAACTTTCCAGTTTTGCAACCTTGAGGTCAATTAACTTTATGCTGTGTCTTTTAATGCTCCACCCCCCCATCCTATTTTTTGCCATCTTCAGGAAAAAAAAAGAAGAAAAAAGAAAACAAAGGAAATATAAAATAGAAGAGAACCCAGTTATTCAGTTCTATGAACTGAACTGTTCAGTGTAACGTGGGATGTCCTCAGATGTTCTGCCTGACCTCCAACTGCAGGTTCTCTGTCAGGTGTACCATCCCATTGTGGATGTCCTAGATACTCCAGAAACTCAGTAAGATGACACTTAAGTACCAATCACCCTCTAAGTACCAGCCAGATCATCTGAATCAGATTATGCCAAAAACATTGTTGAAGTAGCCTCAGTTATCACTGTTGTCAGGTCAACACTACTGTTACAGATATAATCCACATTCAAGCGCCTCGAAGTCTAGCCTATTAAAACAACTGCAACTCAGTATTAGGTCACAGAGACGTCATGTTATCTAGCTGTTTCTCAAGACTATGGATGATCTCCTCCATACTACAGCTTCCCTTGGGGTTGGCAGAGTTTTAAAGGGGTGCTCAAAGTTGGTGCAAACAACTTGTTAGAAAACACAACTTCCAAACAGACCAAACTGCAGTTAATGAATTCTAGAAAACGAAAGATGCAGTGTGACGGTGAATGTTTATGAGTAGGAGTCCAAAATCCATAATTTCTTTTTCAGAAGAGTGTAAACAGATTAGGCTAAAACTAAACTGAATTTGATTTGTATGCGGACGTGTTCTTGTTGTTGTACTTTAAAATACAGTTTAAAAGTACAGGAGACTGAGAGATTCTGAAGAATTCAGTTAGGAAACATCCTGTTCAAATTATAATATGGTAGAAGTTCCCCCTTAGCAACTTTTATTTTTCCAAACACAGAAGGCATTACTTCCACTTTAGCTACACGAACTCCCACACTGCAGACTATCTATTTTAAACTCTCTTTCCATCCCCGGTATCAGACTTGCTCTTCCTGCAGATCTCTGAGTCTGATGCCAGGATGCTATCAACCAAAGCTAAACCTGCAGACACACTAGAACTAAAAACTTTGCAGGTTACAGTTTTAATGGGATGACTGGCGACTGTAAATTGAGTACTCTGATTTTTCTCATCTACTGATCCAGACCAGCGGATGTCCACTCAGGCAATAGACAAAACACTTCTAGAGTCAGGTCAGCATCTCCAAACACTGCATAACTGAAATTCACTTAGGAGAACACAAGTAAGAAAAAGAGCCTACTTCTGTCATTTTTATTTAATTTGCTTGAATAACGTTGACCAAAGGAAATTCAAATGAGAACAATAACCTTCGATGTGGAGCGCGTCAGACTTGTGGAGTTAGGGGAAACTGCAAGTGTGAAGTGGCCATACTGCAAATCTCATCGTGCAAAGTACTGTGCTCGTGGTTCAGCGTGGGTTATTCGAGTTTGGTGCCGCTTGAAAGGCTGTCACTATGTTCTAAGGGTGCTACATGATGGAACTGAGTCAAGGAAAGGTTCAACAGTTATCAGGTTCACAAATAATCTGACTCTCTTCTTCCCAAACTGCAAACACAGGATGGCTTATAAAGACCATTCCAGCCCTCTAAGCAGTATTTCACACATAAAGGGATCAAACTGAAACAACACAGGCAGAGAGCTCAGATGTTTACTGCTGTGAAGGAGCTTTTAACAAGATAAAAAACAAACTGTAAGAGGCTGCAGAGCTGAGCTGACAGGCCATTACCAGCAGCTGAGTGAAGTTATGACACCACAGATTATAAAAGGGGTAGTGGTGAGAATAACATCTGAACAAAACAAGATCTCACTCTCGGAAAATAAAGGCCACACACACTCAGACAGGTAACAGCTCAGGTCAAAAGACTGAGCCTGGGGGGAAGATGTGAAATCTTAAGTAAATCTCCAAGGGGAAGCTGAATGAATCTGGCAAAAGGCTGGGTAGATTCCTTAACAGAAGAGCTCTACTACAAAAAACCTCCTTCTTCAAATATTCCTGTATATCGTGGTTACGAAGTACTTCTGAAATGTAATTAACACCTGGCATCAGCAACACCAGCTTAGCCCATTCCCAGTTCAAATTTCCAGACTGCTTGTGCATGTCCTGGTAAGACAAACTGCTGTAGAAAGCTAGAAAAAACTGCATTTCACCCCAAACCAGTGCCCAGCCACGGCAGTTTTTAACTGCAGCCATCCACTGCAAAAGGATGATACTTTCTAGTCGCTGGAGCTGAGCATGTCGATCATGTTTAGAAAGAAAGGAGAACCACACCGCCCGAGCACGCCTGTCCCAGAAGAGGAAACCAGGCTGTCACGCGTGGTGCTTTTGTGATGCCACTACTGAAAGCAGGACAAGATCTGCACTTTTTGTTCTACGTTGTTAAGTCTAGATAGGAAAAACTGCTTGCTTGGCAGACATGCAAAATGATTTCAGCTCATTTTAACTTTCTACCGCTAAGTTGCGATTCAATCCATCTGCCTAAAGAGCTATTTGTCCACCAGCGAAGACAAAGTGAGCAACTCCTCTAGGGCAGCATTGCATCCTCAGAGAGACCCTGACCTCAGGAGGAAAGTAGGAACAGGGTGATCTGTCTCCCTGAAGACAGAATAAGGTCCAGCTCAGAATCAAGATTCAGATCCCTAGACCCCAGGGAAATGCTCTAAAACTTTATCTGTTCCTTGTTTTCAAGCTAAAGTCCCTTGTAGAAGTAAGTATCTGGACCACCCAAAAGGATTTTATTTAACCTTAAAACCTCACCTTAAAGAGGAAAGACGGGTGAACTCAATTTTAAGTAATGACTGTTGAAATTGGTTAACTAAGTGGATATTGTCACTTCAAAGAAAGTTTAATAAGATTGTCAAGAGATGACAGATAAGAGGTTTGAAGTGCTTCAAAATCCTCACCAGCCTGTACAAGAGAGTCAAGCTGGGGTAACCACCCGACAAGCCACTTTTCAAAGTGGAATGGAAGAAGCCGAGAAAATCTGAGTAATAGGTTTGGGTGCTTTACTGTGCATTTCCAGGAGTGTGTCTAAGGCTTTAAGGAAGTGCTGCAAACTCCTTCTTAGATTCAAATCTTAACAGGAAAATATTTTATCAATCAAGGATTTGTTCTTACACTGGAGAGCAACAAAAAAAAAAAAAACAATCTAATGATTTCAAAGGGGTTTTTTTTTAGCTCAGAAAACAGTTTCCTTGAACTTCATCATACGACAGCTCGAATTAAATGCTCATATTTACTACAAAAGACAGTTACTGGGAGAGAGCCTTTAGTCAGAAGTTTGAAGATACTATCAGCAAAGATGTAGGAACAACAGTATAAATATTTCTTCTTGAAGAAGAGAGGGTTTGGTAGGAAGAACTCACAGGGAACTTCTCTGTCTGGTCTCCCCCTATTTTTTTAATATATAAATTCTTTTTATATCTTGATCTTGACAGTTACAGGGGTGTCCAGTGGGATATCATCAATGGATGTGGCACTGAATATTGTGCCAAACCCCTCCAAGCAAGACTTCGACCTCTAAGCAGACAAAGTGTAAGCCCAGAAGGTTGAGCCGAGTGTAGGTAGAACTGCAAAGATTTGCTTGGGGAAAAGAGGTTTAGATTAATTATACCAAAATAAAAAATAAGTTAAAAAACCCCCAAACCCAAAACTGGAATGAAAATAGCCAATACTCACATCAGAGTTAAATCGAAGCTGGCAGACATTGCAGGAAATTACTTGTTTCTTCTTTGGGGGAATGGACACTCCAAACGTATGGTTTATGACAGCTTTTTGCACAGGATCCATCTGGAGAACGGACAATAAATTTACAACATTTCAGGGCAATATACAGCTCAGAAGAAAACCCAAAAAATAACACTTTCTGCTGGAAGCCTTTTCTTTTTTGATACAAACAGAAGGAAATAAAACTTCATCCCTCCTAAGAGTTAGATTTAATATAGGTTAGGGAATTGGTAGCATGCCAAAGCTTTTGAGGAAAAGGCAGCTCCATTGTTGCTGCCAGCCGCAGGCTACTAAATCGTTCCTCCCCCTGCTCTGCACATCCTCGATGCTTCAGGTCCCTATTACCACATCTGAATTGCAAAAAGCCCTGTGAGAGCCTTCCTCCATCACTGAGCAGACACACTATGAGGAGACACTTTTACCCCTTCACATTCATGTCTACTTGTTTGTCTGTTCGGCGATAGAGAGAAGCAATTTTTTGAAAAATATTCTCTCTTGGAGACACCCCTGTGAGAGCAGGTCCTGTGCAAACTCCCCTAGAAACACCACTTGCTGGGGAAACAAAGGTGGCAGTTAGCAAACATTTCCATGCAGAACTGATGAGTGCCCTATTCCTCCAACGCACGCACACACACAAACACACAAAGTCAAGAAACACATAATTGCCACAGGACATTTCCAGTGATTTATTACCCAGCATATTACCCTCTTAACAATTTCAGTGGACCACAGCTACCTGCGTTTCTTTGGTACACTCCTTTACACCAAATGCATGGTTTTATAAACGTCATTGTTAACAAACTTTCTGGAGAGATGAAACGATTCTGTTAGCTCCTGTCGCTGCCGTACTTCATTGCCATAGGGGTAGCGCATTAAGACAATTACAGAAGAAAGAATGCTTGGTCTAGAATGAACTACTAAATGTCATATTCTAAAAAAACCTCTACAATAATTATCCTTATTTCCTGCTTTTTTCTGTTTATACAATGCAGTAGCAGCCCAACATCTAAAAGCTTAAAATATAACTGAAGAATTTTCTGTTTCTGACTTGCACCATTTTTTTGCATCACCCTCCGTAATGCATCACCATTATGTATGCAGATTTAAAAGGCTTTTGAGCATCCAGTTCATAACAGATATGCCAGTCAATATATATTGTCACACACGTACTATACATTACGATTACTAAGGAATGGTTTGGTTTTGTAAGTGGAATGCGTGTTCCGTCTTTCAACTTTACTAGCAGTTGTTAGCTCAAGCAATCTAGAACAGAAGACTAATGCTGGAAAGTACCTCAGCCATTTGAAGCGTGATGTCAGTGAAAAGAAATAGCAAAAATATCCACTAGCGTCTGCAGTCCCACATATAAAAAGAGTAAGGCAGAAAGAAGCAGTGATCAACGATTCTTCTGTGCATTCCACACACCAATCCACGGTGCTAGCATTAGGCAGTGCTGCTTAGACTGCCCACAAAGTCCTAGTTTCAAATAGATGTTGGAGCTCAAGGGCAAAATCTACACACATAACGCAGTTCATGCCACATCCAGAAAGTACCACTTGGAATCCCCAGGGGACCAGTTAATGATCCTTCCCAAACCAGAGCCCCACACGTAGTTTGGTCATGATTAGAGCCCCGCGTGCAGTTGGGTCATGATTAGAATTCTAGAAGTGCAACATTAACTATTAATAGGTTTTAAATATACCAGAGACTGGGGTGGATTACAGCATGCTGGAAAAATAAAATAGTATCTCTCTGTTAGAAGATAAATGCTGCAGGGTAAACTGATCCCACATCACTAAATTATCCTCTTTGTTGCAGGGAGGGAGAGAGGGGGGAAGGAAGTACAAAAAAGGGAGGACAGAGTGTGTGTGTGTGTGTGTATATATATCTCTATGTGATGAAGTATATATAAGGAATGACCAGAATATACTTTACCCAATGGGGAGCACCAGTAAACATTCCATAAAGCAAAGTAATAATGGAAGCTAACAGTTACCACAAATGCAAATAAAAATCTGTACTCTGCTGTTGATGCCACAGGAGGAATTAATAAAGCAACTCACAGTGCTTAGGCAGCCATGACTGTGTTTAACAACCTTTTAGTCTTGCTCTCTTATTTTTTTTATTAAAAGATTAAACTCAAAAATGTGTTTCCACAAAGGTGGAAAGATACTACATTTTTGCAATGAGTCTCCTTAAAACAACCCTAGTTAGCACAGCGAGCAAGGATTAACAGAATCTGGATGGTTTTCAGCAGTAATCTACTGCTACTACTTCCCAATTTCAGGACATACAAACACGAGAAATTCTTTAAAACTCACTGACGATGACTTTAAACACACTTACACAACGCAATTGGTGCTGGACACCTTCAAAAGCACAGAGGAAATGCTAAACTCTACTAAGGCTCCATCTAGCCTATTGTTTTAACCCCCAACCATATGTAGATGTCAAAGGGAAGAATAGGGGCAGCACAAGCACATATTGTATTTTCCCCAAGTACTTTCACAAGGTTCACATATTTTTCACCAATGGTTTTCCTCAGTTACTTTGTCTTGCACAGTCACCACTTGAACTGATGCAAACCAGCTCACACTCTTTGCATCGCCTTCCAACGTCTACAACGTCCTGTGCCACAAAACATCTTCACGCCACTCAGTTTCATAAGGCTGTTGCCACATCCCATGTTATTTCTGTGTTGCTCCATCATTCTGTGCATGGAAACAACTCGATTCCTTGGAGCATCCTTGACACCCTTCTCAATTCTACCACAATTTAACATAAGACATAAACAGGAACCGTATACCATACTCAGATGGATTGGTACTGAACTCAGAGCTGATGTTCTCATGGAATCACTATCACAAACCCGAGATCTCATTCCCAAATGTTAATGGCCAATTCATACTTTGTATGTTAATTTCTGTGACGTCCTCTTTGCATCTGCATCACTTTACTTTTATCTAGACAGAATACTTTATCAAAAATTGTTGTCTGGCTTCTCAGTCTCCTTGAAGTCTTTCGCGATATTTAGGTCTTTGTTGTCACTATGTTGGGGAGCTTCACCACTAGCAAACTTCCTCAGCTCACTTACCCTTTTTGGCATGTCAGGATCATCTTATGCCAACTTAGTTTTCTGGAAAAATTTATCAAGGTGTATTGTGAAAACCATTTTGGCAATTAAAAACATGCCCATTAAAAAAGTCCTTCTTCACACGTATGCTGAGCCCTACAAACAGGTTAGTAAAGAAGGATTTACCTTGAAAAAGAAATTACACCGACACTTCACAGGCTGTTCACAGTATGATGTGTCCTCCTATACTTATTTTTAATCTTAATGAAGTTTCTATTCATTTGTCTGGCAAAAATAGGCTACTGAGTGATGGGGCGAGCATAACTTAGAAAACAATTGCTCATTACAGTAAGAAGGGAAACAGGCCTTGAACAAGATAACGAGTCACACTCTATCCATTGTGGAGGTCACATTCTTAAAGATAAGGAAGCAGCTGCCCTGTACTTTGTCCTTGGTGAAAAAGATAAGGAATGCTGACCAGCAGGAAGATTCTTACCACTAAAGACAGCGTATGCTCAAATGGGAGGAGACTTAATTTGCATGTGAAGTGGGCAGATCATTAATATGTATTAGACTTATTGCAAAATCTAATGAATATGTATTCTTGTACAATCTTGTACAATCGTGGTTTTGTGGCCAGCTTGGTGCGCACGCTTTGTGAGAGGCACAAGCCCTGTGTGCCTGCTGGTGATAACAAATTACCTCCTCAAAAACTCTAAACAGAGTTCTTGGGTCTTCCCGTACATCACTACCCAAAAGCTTAAATTCTCTATGGAATGGGTTTTAAAATCTTGTGTCACATTTTCCACCTTTCAGTCCTCAGGTACAAGAGGCAGTTTTATATGAGCTGTTACAGAATCACAGAATCATCATGGCTGGAAAGGACCTCCAGGGTCATCGAGTCCAACCTTTATCCTATTATCT
>JAOXOE010032695.1:0-10795 GCA_028565055.1 Phoeniculus purpureus
AAGTGATCCTGCTGTGGCAGGGGAATTGGACTAGATGATCTTTCGGGGTCCCTTCCAATCCCTAATGATTCTATGACAACATGCACAGCCAACAGGGTTCAATACAGATACTTCTAGATGCAAAACTACTCATTGTTCAAGTATTTAGAGAAGAACTATTAAGGCAGCCCATTATGAAGCTTGAATTTAAATACTCTTGGCTCATGTCTTAGTTAGGGCAGCAATGACAGAAAGGAAAACAAACTGGAGCATGAGGCATGTAAAAACAACAAGGAAAAGCCAATGGAACTTTGACTCAGCGTATGTATCACTTTACACTTTGGTTTTAATAGCTCTGTACAAAATTGTTTTTACTTTGCTGAATTTAGTTTTTCATTTCTCACTTTGCTGTACCCACACCAGGAACTGCAACAAATGCTGTTGCCCACTCATTCAGACAGAATTAGTGGAAAGTTAAATACAAAACAGTGAGTGGGGTGAAATGCAGTTAATCTTTTCTTCTAAAATAAGGCTCAATGACACTAAATCAAAATGTGCAACCAAAACTAGAAAAAAGAAAATTGTTTAGAAAATAATCAAAATACTATGTTGTAACAGCAGGAAGTCTCCAAGGCACATGCTTAGAGAAGCCTTGCTTAACTTAAACTGGTCAGAACATATTAAAAAAACTCAAATCTCATATTTTACATTATTTTAAGTAATGGGTGACGGACTACTCAAAATTCCATTTCCAATTTCACAAAATCACAGAATGGATTTGGTTGGAAGGGACCTTTAAAGATTGTCTACTCCAAACCCCCTGCCAAGGGCAGGGACATCTTCAGCTAGATCAGCCTGCAGAAAGCCCAGCCTGACCTTGAACATAATGTGACATCCCACAACTTCTTCAGGCCACCTGTGCTAGTGTCTTGCCACACTGCAACAAGGCTCTTCCTCACATCCAATTTACGCATACTGTCTCTCAATTGCCCCTTGTCCTATCACTACATGTCTTGGTAAAATGTCTCACAAGCTCCCTTTAAGCACTGAATGGTTGCAATAAGGTCTTCCCAGAGCCTTCTCTTCTCCAGCCTCAACAACCCAACTCTCTCAGTGTGTCCTCACAGCAGAGGTACTTCAGCCTTCTGACCATTTTTGCAGCTTTCTTTGGACTCACTCAAAAAGGTCCATGTCTTTCCTGTGCTGAGGTCTCACCTGGAGCAGAGAGGAAGAATCATCTCCCCTACCTACTAGCCAGGCTTATTTTGATGAAGCCCTGGAGATTATTTGGTTTCTGGGCTGCAAGCTCCCAATTTCAAACTCTAGTGAATATTTTGTTTCTATACTTATGCACAACACCGCGTGTCAACATGTAAACAAGATACTGCAAAATTACAGTTCTTAAATTACCTACGAACACAAACATGCACTGCATTTAATTTCAAGAGAACAGTGGTTTAAATATTAGTAGCTGTTGCTAGTGGGAAAATAAAGTCTTCAGAAAGAAAAAAAATCTCCCTGTGATTAAACATTCGTCAATTGATTTGATTTGTATTTTCAAAACTACTTGTGCCATGTAATGAGATATT
The DNA here is from genome assembly GCA_028565055.1 of Phoeniculus purpureus. NCBI lineage: Eukaryota > Metazoa > Chordata > Aves > Bucerotiformes > Phoeniculidae > Phoeniculus > Phoeniculus purpureus. The sequence goes on from JAOXOE010032695.1 coordinate 1,569, forward strand.
GCCAGATTGGAATCAAAACTCATTTAAATTCAAAAGGATTTTTGCGATTAATAGCAAAGAAAATGAATCATTCCAATACAAATCATCTTCAGTACTACTTCATTAGGTGGACATACCTAATAAGCTTCCACGCTCCCATAAGAGCAAGGCAGCCAGTGCCAGTCCAGAAAACTGCTGTTTATTGAGGTTCTTAAGGTGGTTGGGGAGTTTCCCGAATCAGGGAAGCTCAAGGGAGAAAGGAAATATCCAATAGGCATTGGAATCTCTCAGGGATGAAGCTGAGAAAGGACTGGCTGGGCAGAAACTGTGGGAAATTTAAATGCGGTGAAACCAGAAGCGGTGCTCAGACCGTGCAGAGCGAGGCAGCCAGTGCCGGTCCTGGTCCCGAAAACTTCTATTTCTTGAGGTTTTTAAAGTGGTCCTGGAGTTTCCTGAAACAGGGGAACTCTAGGGAGGAAGGAGGGATCTGACAGGTGTCAGAATCTCTCGTGGGTGAAGCCAAGAAGGAACGTAGCTGGGCAAAAACCATGGGAGATGTAAACACAGCGAAACTGGAAACAGCACTCAGACCGTACAGAGTGAAGCAGCCAGCTGTCTCTAGCCGTCTGCTTGGTGGCGTGTGGGGTGGCCAGAAGAAGACGACCATGTTACAATCACCAGTGCACATGGACGTGGGAACCCAAACAGAGGTCCCACAGCAAGATGAGGTTGTGCAGGTGACAGGCTGCACTGAATGTGCAGCAGTGTAAGCAGGTAGATTATCTGCTTAATCGAGCAGCACAGCCACAAGATGAGGTTGAAAGGCTACAAATGGAAGTAGAAAGGTTCAGGAGCATTAGACAGGCTGAAATAGAGATAGACTGGTGGATCCCGGATGTGCAGTCTGGGCAACAGCCAAATAACAGCCAGAGTCAAGGGGCCGCTGCATCCTGCACCTCTCAAATGGAAGACAGAAGCCTAAAAAAAAGGGGTGAGTGGAGGCAAGTGCAAGGCCGTGCCAGAAGGCGAGCACCCCCCTTGCCTGCCTCACCTCCCCAGGTGCCACTGAGAAAGAGATATGAGCCCCTCCTGGAAGACAGCTAATCTAATAGGGACACAAATGACAGGCAACCTATGCCATCGCATAAATCAGAGGAGTCTTCCAGTAATATGACAACCTCCTCCACAAAGAAGAAGAGAAGGGTCCTAGCTATTGAAGACTCGCTCCTGAAGAGAAACAAGGGCCAAATATGCAGAGTTGACCCTCATCACAGGGAAGTCGGCAGTCTACATGGAGCCTGAATCAGGGATAACGCTAGGAAGCTCCCTTACCTCATGAAATCAACTTACTATCACCCATTTCTGATCTTCCAGACAGGCAGGGAGGAAGCTGTATTGCGTAGCCTGAGGAGTACTTCAAGGCCTTAGGATGTTTGGTAAAAGAGTCTGGGGCACAAATTATATTCTCCTCGTTACTTCCATTTTGGGGTGAGGACATGGGCTGGCTACAAGTGAGTAGCCATTATGGTGAGTCCATAAATGCCTGGCTACAAGACTGGTGCTACAGGCAGGGCTTTGGCTTCTTTGATAATGGCTGGTTCTGTAAGACAACACACTTGACAGTTATACATGGGAAAGGTTTATCTCAGAAGGGAGAAAGGGTTCTGGGGCAGGAACTGGCAGGGCTCTTTCAGAGGGCTTTAAACTAGATTCAAAAAGGGGTGGGATTGTTCCTGGTGGGGACCAGTGGGGCAGAACTCTGGTCTTGATGAAGACCACGAGGAATCCCACTGCCCTAGGGTGAAATCTGAGTGCTCAGCTCACTCCCTGAAACACCTGTACACCAACGCATGCAGCATGGGGAACAAGCAAGGAATCTGTGTTCAGTCAGGAGATTACCAACTGGTGGCTGGTGAGAGAGCTCCCATGACTGGAATGTGGTCATGGATAGCTATGTCCTTTTCAGGAGGGACTAGGCAAGCAGGAGCAGCTTCTGTAGATTTTTACATTTCAGGTGAAACAAGGGATATTTTTGTTACTTTTTGCTTGAAAGAAATCTCTTGTAATCCTGCATTACGACTCTTCCGAGTTTGCCAGTTCCCATGGATCTGCTGTTGGTCACACAATGATCCAAAAGCCAATGTATGCATTAAATGCATTAAATGCATTAAATTATATTACAGAGGCAAAATTGGGGGCTTTCAAACTTAATTTGCTCTGAAACATCAAAGTGAAAGCCAGAAGCAGCTGCTCAAAGTGCTGCACTGGGCAGTGTGAAAGGAAAGCTGTGATTCAGTTTAACTAAGGAAAGAAAATAGTCTTCTTTTCTTTCTTTGCCACTTTGGAGCAGCTCTCAGGCCACAAGCCACAATAATTTGAGAATCTGAAACTCCTTTTCACATTTTTACAACACTGCATCAAATATTATTATTTTCTTATAATGAAATTAATAATCATGAACGAAATTGTTAAAGGATCAGAATTAACTACAAAGACTTTCAGGAACATCGAGAGCCTTGATTTATTACCAGTTCATATATTTTACTACTGACTTTCTTAATTGAACGTGAAATGCACGCAGAGTGATTTTTATTTTATTTGCCACTTTGTCAGGGATCTTAAACCCACAGAAATTAACCTGTTTCTTTCTATGATCTACCCTTTTCTTACAGCAGAATCACCATTGGTTACTCCTTTCTGCATCAGATTTCAGATGTTGTAACACATGAAAATACCCAAATTGGTTTTTCTCTCCTGTGAGTTACCCTTTTTTATCTTCTGAATTTCTTCTTGTTGAGGCTTTTGGAACTAAATCGTGAGTTGAAGGCCATACTAGGACTAGCTGGTGTTTCTAAAAGCCTTTTATCATTGAAGAGAGCAACACCTCAGGGTAATGTGAAAAATGGAATTAAAGACCTACAAAATAATTTTAAGGAACACAGGTCAGCATAAATGTCTATGTTATGAATAGCCTAGTAAATAGATTGAGGAATGGGAGATGAGAAAAGAGCAGAGATTTAATTACAGATTGTAATGAAACATTAATTATTTCTTTTTTCTGATGTGAAGAGTGAACCTGTTTGCTCACTGTGGCTGATGAATGCCACCAATTCTGCTTCCGCTTCACTTTGCTCAAGGGCTTTGAGGAAATTTCAGCAACAAAAACCACAGCAATAATGTCATTATGGACCTTTTCTATTTCCAAGTTTGGCAATCACTAGGGTATAAAATAAAATTCAGCAAAGAAAGAGGTAAGAAGGGTATTTCAGGTGACCTAGAGGTGATCATTCAGGAAGTAGGTTATTGAAAAACACTTTATTAACAGCACATGTATTATTCAGATAAACTTACCTTAAAACTTGATTGCAACCTCTAATTATTATGCAATTCATGTATTCAGCAGCAGAATATATAAGCTAATTTGCTGACTTTATTTACATGTGTTTGTACTGCAAGGACCACATTAGTTTTGTTCACCCACTGATTAACAATTAGGGAAGAGAATCTTTCCTTTTTTATTTACGGCAAGCTTATTAAAGGTTTTCAGGAAAAGAAAGCAAAATTCTCCTAACTATTATATTTTGAAAAATACTAAAATTAATCAAGACTAAATCCCCTCAACAATCTGTTGCAACTTCAGAACTTAATTCTGCCCTATTTTCTGCACTGTTTTCCCACTCATTCTTCATCACGTATCTCTAGCATGCTAAAGAATACTGAAAATACCATATATACAAGAAATTCTAAGCAAAAATTTGAAATCCTGGCACTTCCAAATGTCTCAGTAATACTCTTTTTCTTTCCTTGCAGTAGTTGCTAAGTTGTGCAATTACTTTGTTTATTCTCGACAGTACAAACATCGCCTTTTGACAGATGCTAAGTGTACCTTCAAGAATTTATGAACTGCTCTTTATGAAATTTATGTAGAATTCAGAGGAAAGCTTCAGTAAGCAATACAAAAGTTTTAATCACAGATATTCGGAATTTAATAAATTTGCAAAGCAACTAGGTAGAGCACACTTTCATGCCTTAAGGATTTGCTTATTGCAGATAAACCAAAATATTCATTGCACTTAATTGTTTTCTAAGTAAAACTAAAATATTTTTCCTTTGACAATTTCATTCACTTCAGTATTCCTTTAGGGCTTTCCTACATCTTCTTGATACTCTAGATTGTTCCATTTAGTGAAAAGCCAAAATCCAACACTGACGCACGTTTTTTGCCTTAAGTATATAAGCTATTTTCAGACAGGGAGTCAGGTCACAGGAATGATGGAATCCAGTTCTAGGTTATATCCCATTTAAAGCATTATGAGCCTGTACTCTGTATTCCAGCTGTACTCTCACATGTACTTGTGTGTTGAAGTGTAAATGCCCCAACATAAAGATCTGAGTTAAGAGAGTCGATGTCTCCTTAAAGACGACTCCTTGGTGTCTCTCCAAGCTTTGGAAGATTCTGAGATCTGAGGTTGTGCGCCACACCAAAGAGCTGGGGATGTTTCACAAACTGCAAGTGAATACTTTCTTTTCATTTTTCTTTTTTTTTTTTCTTCAAATATATGGCTTTAATATAACTATGTTAGAACTTTAATTTTGTATGCATGGAACAGTAATAACAGTGCACCATAATCAGTTGTTGCTATGAAGAATGAGTTGCCCCTAGTCTGTGTAATAGAACCACTCCCTTGCTACTGCATCACTTTGCAAAAGATACAAAGGACCAGTTCCACCATGGCAGAGCTTCTACTGAGCCTGTGTGCACTTGTTGATACAACAAAAGAACAGAATTTCTTGTGACAAACAGCCTTCAACTTCAAAAAAACCCACCTATCAGTACCCAGCTAAGTTCTTTTCTGTGGATCAATTTTTTTTTACTACCATCAATGCATAAAAGCTCTAAGGAATTCAGCTGTCCAGTGCTGAGCCACAGTCCGTTCCTCTTAGAACTTCAGCTCTTGACAGGCAAATCAAGAACAGAGGAGTCCATAGCAACTTAACACTATACAAGTCAGAGCTGAAGAAATGGAGTCAAGTTGTGCTAGAGGTGGTTCAGGTTGGATATTAGGAAGAACTTCACAGAAAGAGTGGTGAGGCCTTGGAACAGGCTGCCCATGGTGGCACCATCCCCAAAAGGGTCAAAAAGCCGGGTAGGCATGGTGTTTCAGGAGACAGTTTAGTGGTTAGGGGTTGAAGGGCAGATCATTCAAATAGATGACCTTAAAGGTCTTTTCTAACCTTGATGATTCTACACTGAAACTACACCTTATTAATCAAGCTGTCAGAGTACTTTGAAAATCTTTTTACCAGGCAGCATCATATTGTTTCAAAAATTTATCAAGATCACATTTTTTCTCTTTGAACTCTGTAGGAATCATCTCCAAGCAATAAAATTCTATTGCCTGCCAGAAAGGAGGATTGAAAAAAAAAAAAAGCCACTTTTCTACTGCTCACAGCACTGCAACATTTATGAACCAGAGCACTGCTTTAGTTAAAGCCGCAGCATTCAGCTTTTTCATGAAGCACGATGAGGTTTCCATAAATTGCAGCCGCATCTCTCCTAGAGGGATATGAATAAATTCTATTTATGGAATATTCAGCAAGTGGATGCAGGGTGAAAATATCACTTGTGTCTTCAAAGACTAAATTAGCAAGTTTCTGTATCTGGATTCCATAATCTTGCCCATAAGTGGTTTTCTCCTCCTCCAAATTTTACATTTTTCACACAATCACACACAAATCACGTGAACTAAACTGACCTGCACATGGCCTCAGTAAGTTCTTGGCACATGCACAAACCACATGTGAGAAAAATGCTATAAATACAAAGACATAACACTGTCTTCAGAGACAGGAACAGCCACAAAGATATTTTATAGAAAAATGTGAAATCAGAATAAAAGTATAAACCTTCTCCAAAGAAGAGCAAGATGATTTGGGAAAAGGAACAGAGGCCACTATATCTTGTAAGTATCCAACTTAATTCTCTTTCCTTTGGTCACTTTGATTTAGCTGGCAGGAACAGAAATCTGTGCCAAACATGACAACCACAGGTAACACTAACAACAATAATCAGTGTTCACCCAGAATTCAATTATGTGGTAAAACCATGCTTTTCAAAGGACACCAAATACCCACTAATCTCATGCTTCATTTTCACTTGACAAACAGAAGAATGCTCCTGGACAACGTGAGCATCAATAATTTTTTTTAAAAGAAAAATGTTTTTTGCAGAAAAACGTAACAGAAAGTACACCATTAGGAGCCAGGGGTCCTCCTGCTACAACTTCACACATCTGAGTCTTCCTAACAGCAAAGAGGTTGAGCTTCAAGTACCGTGGTTCAGAATAACAGTCAAGCAGCATGTTTAAGTCAGCGATGTAAATGCTAATTGCTAATGCTGAAGCAAATGAAATCCTCAATTAAAAAAAAAAAAAATCAAAGTTTTAAAAATTGCCTGTTAAAATTCTAAAAATTGTCTGGGCCAGTTAAAATTCCCTGTGTGTTTTCCCTCTGGGAATGATGTATGAAGCCTTCAGCTGATGTTTTAGCACGGGTTCTATTATTAAGCCATGTGAAGAGGCATTGGTAATTATTACCAACTTTATTTTAGGCATCAGAACAGAAAAGTAGCAGGAAAAAGTTATTTACAAGCAGTTCTCTAAGTCTTTCCTGACTGATGTCCTAGAGATAAAACATAACCATTTTTCCAAGGAAAATGTGTTGGCTTTCAATACCATGAAAGGTCAACGACTCTCACAAAATTAAGTTCTTAGAAGTTCTGGTGGTTTTTAGTGGAAATTAAAAAACGTACTAAACAATAATAGCATAATGAAGTTAGCCTGGCAACAAGCTTCTAGAAAAGAACCAATTCGCTAAAGAGAAAATTAGAGGAAAAAAAACCATTAGAATTTCTGAGATGAAGACATTGATAGGAAACAGTCTTGGGGTGCTCAGAGGAATGTGAATTAAGATACATTAAAAGTTATTATATCTTGCCACAGTTGATAAACCTTAGGAATCCTAGGAATTGGTACCTGAACGCTTGAGCATAACACAGTATCTATAAAACTTATTGAAGCCAGGCACAAGCCTCATCAAGGAAACACAAAACTCTATCTGTAATAGTGCACATCCCAAATTTTAGGGACAAGAAGAAAAATACAAACATGTAACTGTAAACACCACACATTTCCCCAATGTGCTCAAGTAAACCTGGACTATTTTTGTGTAAATGTGCTGGTCAGTTGAATAAACACTGAATACAAATACATGCTGCTATGGATTTAGTTTGGCTTTTTAGACAGGAAAGCCAAGTTACCACATTCCAAACGATGCCAATGCCGTGTACTTTAACCAGATGAAATGAAGAGAAGCTAAACCACTAGTCAAAATTTTTTATGCATACTCTTCTAAAAGAAATGATAACACAAGGAGAAGACAGTGATCTAACAAGGTTTTTGGGGTTAATCTTGCGACTTGTTAACATCTGAACAGATTGAGGGCTCATATTCTAGTACAGCTTTTCAACTTCTACAGCTTGTTTTCCTTTTCCTCATCACAACTCCATGTTCTTCATCTCACTTGAAATTCTAAATACAGATAACGTAACTACTCAACAAAAATTCCAGTGCATGTAAGAAGCCTTTGCAGGTATTTATAAGCAACCAGAAGACAGAGTTGGAGTAGAAACATTCAGTCAAACCACTACTTCATGGATTAAACTTGGGAAGCTGCAAAACCCTGATGATACTCCTCACACCTGCGCTGACTTCCCATTTCTTTCTAATATGACATTCAGCCTTGCTCTGAGTGAGATCTGTACGAGATGACAGCACACACTCCAGGTTCTGAGACCTGGAACCTAAAGGTTCTGTCATAATTTTGCTTCTTCCTTCTCACTCCTCTTCGACTTTAGTGCCCTTAAATTTTGTTTTCTGAAACTGGGTTTGTGGCATTTGTGTCTGCAAAGTGCTTCAAAAGTGAAATTAACTACTAGAAGTTATTTCATAGTTCAAAAATATGAAAATCTTAATACATAGGATTTTGTATTTGCCTTTATTCCTGTAAATATTTGTTCTAAAATACCCAGCAAGAGTGATAAGTGGAAGTCTCTGCACAACAAATTGAAGAAACTGGAAAAAGTGCAAACACTGGAAAATATGGTCTCATTGGTCATTAAAAACAAGCTTTACACACAAATAACAACTATGCAAGACCCCCCCCAATACCCTCACAGGTCATTATGTGGATATCAAACTTCACACTAACTCTGTATTTCCAGCCTTCTGGGACAAAGTAGAAGCCTCTACCTTCATATTTCAGCTGCTGGTCTGATAGCAAGTTTTAAGAGAAATCATCCTTTACAAATAATTACTACTGTTTTCTCAAATTTATGGTTAAGTCATTATTTGTTCTCACAGATGATTACTCTGTTTTCCCTCTTGCATTTAGTCATACAACTCTGAAGAAAAATGAAACTTTAACATATAATTTGAAAATCCTGGTTAGAATTGAGCTGTCACTGCTTAAAAGTTGGATGTTTTAAAATATTGAGCTGAATTGGCATATCCATCAAAGGATCTTCTGCAGCAGGTTTTTGTATGCACAGATTCAGCCTTGGGTTACAAAGTTCTCCAGCACTGAAAGGTCCTAAGTTTGGTACACAGGAGCCCACACAGAAGGTATCAGTCATAAGACACAAGTTTTAATGATGATGACATAAAGGGTTGGGACAGGGCTGAAGGAGATTCCACTTCTTTGGCAAATTATTTCCTCTCTCCTTTTGGGAATGGAGGATCTGAGTCTGCAGTTCTTAAAGCATCAAAGCAATCTGCCCACCAGCCGTTCAAATCCCCACTGACTGGAAAAGAGAAAACGTAACTCCTATTTTCAAAAAGGGGAGGAAGGAGGAGCCAGGGAACTACAGACCAGTCATTCTCACCTCTGTGACCACTAAGATCATGGAGCAGATCCTCATGGAGGCACTACTGAGACAGAAGAATAGTGAAGAGGTGATTTGGTACAATCAGCATGGCTTCACCAAGGGCAAATCCTGCCTGACAGACCTGGTGGCCTTCTATGAACAAGTCACAACCTTGTCGCACCAGTCTTGTTCAAGATCTTTGTCGCTGACATGGACAGAGGCACTGAGTGCACCCTCAGCAAGTTTGATGATGACACCAAGCTGTGTGGTGCAGCAGACATGCTGGAGGGCAGGGATGCCATCCAGAGGGACCTGGACAGGCTGG
>JAOXOE010032696.1:0-10794 GCA_028565055.1 Phoeniculus purpureus
CCCGCTCGCCGCACAACCGCGCGGGGGCCCCATCGTCCCTGCCATCCCCAGCGAAGCCGACGCGCCGATCGCGTTGCTGATCGACCTGTCCAGCGGGCAGACGCTTTATGCGCGCGAGGAGGACCGGCGGTTCATGCCCGCATCCGTCACCAAGGTGATGACCACCTATCTCGCCTTCGACCGGCTGGCGCAGGGCAAGCTGTTCCGCGAACAGATCACCGCCATGCGGCCCGACACCTTCAAGCAATGGGGCCGCTGGCTGAAGACCCCACGAGCACCCGCTTTTCCCGCACCCGTCGCCGCGCACCCACCTCCGCCGGCTCTGCCCCGCGTCGCGCTCCCGCGTCCGCCCATCCGCCGCCTCTGCCCTACGCGGCGGGGGGGGGGGGGCGGAGGAGGAGGAAGAAGAAGAGGGAGGGAGCAGCCCCGCTCTGCGCAGCCCAGAAGGCGGGTGCTGCCGCTCGGCTCAGCCCCACTAGCCACCCCCCGTTCCCACCCCGGGTGGGCATTGGGCAGAGCTGGCGGCGGAGCATGGAGTGGGGGATCCCTTAACGCCGGGGCTGCGGGGGGTCTCGCTGGGCATCGCCCCCAAACCTCCACCACACGGGTCGGTCCCGGCAGCGCCAGCCGGGCTGTCTCGAGAGGGTTTGGAAAGACGGTCCTACAAGCAGATCCTGCAAGCATCCCGATGTGGGGTGGGGACAGGCAGGGCTTAGCCCGAGCAGAGGCATCGCTCTGATGCTGCCAGGGCTCCATCGCTTCAGCACGTCAGACCTTGCTGCTGCCAGTGTGGCAGAGCCCAGGCAGTGCAGAAGTGCTGTGGTCCGGTTTGAAACGGCAGCAGGACTAATATAGGCTTGTACTCAAACAAGAGGATCCCACCTTAAATGTACCTGTAAATCATGGAATCATAGGGTTGGAAGGGACCTCCAAAAGTCATCTGGTCCAACCCCCCTACAAGCAGGGACATCTCTCACCAGAACAGGTTGCCCACAGTCCCATCCAGCCTGACCTTGAATGGCTGCAGGGACAGGGCCTCCACCACCTGTCTGGGCAGCCTGTTCCAGGGATCCACCACCCTCAGATTCAAGAACTTTTTCCTCCTGTCCAGCCTCAATCTGCCATTTTCCAGCTTTAAACCATGACCCCTCATCTTATCATTACTATCAAGCCACACATGGGATGTGTAGATGAACCTTCTGTGACGTAGCACACACAGGTTCACGAGGTTTAATGTGATGCTGTCAAAGCTGATGGTATCAGAAGCTGTTCTGCAGCTGTGACTGCAGCTGTGGGAGCACTCTCCAGGAGCAAAGCTCTTCCTATTTCCCTCCTCACACTAAGTAAACCCACTCTTGGGCTTAAATCCATGTACTTAATATTCAGCAACTTTCTTTCTGAGAAGCTGACATGATGAAGCATGAGCAAAGCATGAAAGAGCAGGGAACACTGTGGTTCTGCCTTTCCTTTCATGATCAAGTCCATCTTTGGTTATAACTTTCAGATGCATCGCAAACTTACATGAATTCTTGGCAATCTGTTTCGAAGTGAAAACATCTCTAAGTTAATAGCAAAATGCAAAGCTGAAGCTTCCAAATTACACCGCGGTGTTTGGGAGCCAAACAGTCTAAGGATTTCCAAGGGGTGATTCTACACCTGTAGGACTACGATGTGCCCTTGTGGCCAAGAAGGCCAACTGCATACTGGGGTAGATCAAGACAGGAGGCGGTTAGCAGAGCAAGAGAGATTCTCCTCCCCATCTATTCTGCCCTGGTGAGACCACAGGTAGAATATTCAGTCCAGTTCTGGGCCGTTCAGTTCCAGAAGGACACAGAACTGCTGGACAGAGTCCAGCACAGAACCACAAAGATGATGGAGTGGAGCATCTCCCTGATGAGGAAAGGCTGAGGGAGCTGGGTTGCTTGAGCTGTGAAAAAAGGAGACTGAGGGGTGACCTCATTCATGTTGATAAATATGTGAAAGGTGGGTGTCAGGAGGATGGAGCCAAGCTCTGCTCAGTGGCATCTAATGATAGGACATGGGGCAATGGGTGTGAGCTGGAACAGAGGAGGTTCCGCATCAGTATGAGAAGCAACTTCTTCATGGTGAGGGTGACGGAGCACTGGAAGGGGCTGCCCAGGGGGGTTGTGGAGTCTTCTTCTCTTGAGACATTTAAAACCCACCTGGACATGTTCCTGTGCAACTTGATCTAGGAGGTCCTGCTGTGGCAGGGGGATTGGACTGGATGATCCTTCGAGGTCCCTTCCAATCCCTGATGTTCTGTGATTCTGTGACTCAATAGAAATAACAGACTGGCTTCAAAATCCCCCATAAATGAGTTTTCTACACCCCCACTGGCTGTACCTCTGTACAGGTCACATCTGATTATCACCTAATTCTTGGCTGAAAAAACTTGGCAGCGTTCAAATGCCTGACAGGGTGAAGCCTGTGATGTATAGAATATTCACACATAGTCAGTGCTTCTGGTCTGGGTTAAAGATGCTGCCCTCGAACATCTTTACAGGCCTCTGGGGATGCTCTGAATAGCAATTATGCTTAGCCTGACCTCTGCATAATTACACTCCCTTCCTTTTCATGTTTGGTTTTTGCTTTTGGTTTTTAATTTAGAGAAGCTGTCACAAAACCAAGATCTTCATTCTCTGGAGAAGCTTCTTTTCTCACTGTTCCTTACCAACCATCAGCTGGAGTCAATTTCTGATGGTTGTATCTGCATGTGATAGCTCAAAGTTCTAGGAACCCCACAAAGGTTGTGTCTACCCATCTCACAGACACTCACAAACTGTCTCCAACGTTCCCTGGTAAGGTGAGGAAGGAAACACAACATTTTCATGGAATCACAGAGCACTAAGGATTGGAAGGGACCTTGAGAGATCATCCAGTCCAATCCCCCTGCCACAGCAGGATCACCTAGAGCAAGTCACCCCTCAGTCTCCTTTTCTCCAAGCTAAATCCCTGTCCTGTCACAAACAACACTAGTCAGAGGAAGAGCAAGCACAGTAAATAGTCTGAAAACCTAGAACCCACGACTGAGCTTGGATTGTCGTGATTCCTAATGTTCACAGAGGGAGGATGTAGATTTTTCAATATAGATTTTATAGTAAAACTTTCACTGACTCAATTGGTTTCCATAAAACAGAAGCTGCTGACCTTGACCTCCGTAAATAAGATTTCTGCTGGTTGCCATGCTTACGCTGCCACAGAAAGGATCATCTAATTTCTGAAACAAGTATACACACGTTTTTTAGCTCTGAGCAGGCTTAGCTGGTAAAAAAATGGGAGAGCCCTTCAGTAGAGTGCAAAGCCACACATGGCCATGAGTGCGATGAAAGGCTCAGGGAGCTGGGTCTCTGTAGCTTGGAGGAGACTGAGGGGTGACCCCATTAATGTCTATCAATAGGGGAAGGGTGGCTGTCAGGAGGATGGAGCCAGGCTCTGCTCAGTGGTATCTAGTGATAGGACAAGGGCAGTGGGTGTCAGCTGGACCAGAGGAGATTGTACATCAGTATGAGAAGGAACTTCTCCACAGTGAGGGTGATGGACAACTGGAAGGGGCTGCCCAGGGCGGTTGTGGAATCTCCTTCTCGGGAGGCATTTAAAATCCTCCTGGACATGTTCCTGTGCATCTTGGTCTAGGTGATCCTGCTCTGGCAGGGGGATTGGACTAGATGATCTTTCCAATCCCTAATGTTCTGTGATTCTGTGATCCTGTGAAATGTGGTTTTTCTTTACTGAGAGAAGAACGTCCTTACTGCTGCTGGCCATGGCTTGAGGTGGAGATGTGGAGAAGATGTCCAGTGGCTGTGTTTGACAGCAGCAGAACCGCATTTATTAGCAGATTTAACTTGGATTGTTTCCTCGGAGCTCTGCTGTAATGGGATGCTAATCCGGGGAAATGGACGGCTCTTCCTCCGCCTGCCCATCACAGCATCAGCATCTTTAAGTTATTCCTACAGAGAGGGGTTAGAAACAGAGATGTCTGTGCTTTGTGCTTCCTCTCCCCTAAACTCAAACACTGTAGGGGGAAATTCACTGCCCTTTAGCACCCAGGAGACCTTCTCTTCCCATCGTCACTGCTTTTTGGGGAGCCCTTTCCCATGACCTCCCGTCACCAGGCACCACTTCCCAAAGCTTCTCTCCAGGGAAGTTGCTGCAGGGTGCCAGCATAAACTGACAGCCGTAACGTCAGGCTGTAACCTCACCAGAAACGGATGTGGGTTACGACAGGAAAGGACAAAACACTTCCTCGAGCTTCATCTGTCCCCCTTTTGCTGTGAGCTGTGAGGAGCAAACAGGCACCCTGTTTTCCCCCGAGAGCTACCTGAGTGAGTAGTTTCAGGATTCCCTCTTTTTCCTCAAAAACTAAAGGGGGGGGCTGGGACTGGCTGGTCTTTGGAGGTCCCTTCCAAACCCTAATGGTCTGTGGTTCTGTGTGGTGCCCAGATGCTGCCCCTGGCCACAGAGCAGCAGCCGTCACACACAACCGCAGCAACGGCAGCATTTTAGAAGTAACACCATCCACCCACCCCCTCTTCTTTTGTCTGAAGGAAACGAAACATCGTATTGGAAGAGTCACGTCGCACCGTTGGCAGCGGCTGTGATCTGTTCACTCCGTGTTTGCCTCAGACGTACTTTACAAATTCCATTGGAAAGCCCTGGAACGAGGCATCTGTGCAGACCGCTGACGGGTGGGGAGCTGAGAGCCTCCCTCAAGGACGATGTTTGCTCGAAACCCTAGACCTGAAGCCTTTGCAGAAAGTGAAATCTGAAAGAGCTTCATCAAGAGCCCTGCACAGAGCGTCACGGCAAGGAGGAAGCTGAAAGTGCCCCGTCCCAGAGACACACATCCCATGACCCTGAATTAAGGAAAGAGAACCGAGTGAAGGAGCAGCACCGGGCAGGGCATCCCCAGGTCTCTGGGTCTGGAAGATTCATTTTTGGTTTTCCAGGAGTTACAGCATCTTCACAGTGTTTAAGAAGATGCTTGTCACGAGGAGCAGCAAACCTCATCATAGGATCAGAGCCTGGACTGGACTGCCCAGGGAGGTGGTCGAGTCCCACCACCTACTCACGGAGAGGGTGATCAGACACTAGACCAGGGCAGTAGTGGAGTCCCCATCCCTGGAGTGTGGAAAACAGGAAGTTCAAGAGAGATCTTGCTGCCGTCACCAATGACGTGACGCAAGGGCAGATCCTTCATGGGGATCTTCAGCAACAGCACAACAGGCAACGGACCCAAGTGGAAACAAGGCAAAAGCCAGACAGAGAGTAGAGGGGGCAAAAAGCCTTTGAGAAAACACTGGGAAAGGTCCCCAGAGAGGTTTTACAACCTACATCCTTGAAGACATTCAAAAGCCAACTGGCCGTGGCTCTCAGCAACCTGAGCCACCAGCGTGTGTTCAGAGAGGGACCGGATCAGAGGACCTCTGAAGGTCCAGCCTCAACTGTTCTTGCTTTTCAGCCCCAGGTGGAGAGTTTGCTAAGCTGAGCAAGTGTCTGGGTTTGTAGGGGTTGACTCAGGGAAACGACAACTGCTCTTTCCCTGGAGGAACGGCCTCAGGAGTGAAAACACTGAGGGGTCTGTGTCTGAGCAGACGAGCCGCCACCTCGGTTTCCTTCACACAACTGGGTGCGCTCAGACCGGACCACGCGCGTCTGTGTTTGCGTTTTTGGGCCGACAAATCTGTCCCTGTAGGAATCCAGCACCTTCTGCAGCCCGTCACGGTGCCGACACCCCAACGCACCCCCACACGTACAGGAAATACAGGGCAGGGAACGACCGCAGAGGTTTCAAGTGTGAAGCCAGGTACTCACCGCGCACAGTGAGCTGAGGTCACGTCCAATACTCATCTCTTCAGGCTACCATGCTGCTGAGTCACCGCAGTGACTACCTTTGCCATCACGCATGAGAGCGGCACGAGCCGTCCTGCCTGCTGGAAGGCTGCGGCCCCACTCGACTCTGCGTGACCTGGGATTTCAGAAAGGAAGGGAAGTTTCCACTCTGAAAATTCAGCCCTGTGCGTGACCATCAGCCCTGTTTTGGGCAGCTCAGCGCACGCACAGCTGGGAGGCAGAGAGTCACGGAACATCAGGGATGGGAAGGGACCCCGAGAGATCACCCAGTCCCATCCCCCTGCCCCAGCAGGATCCCCTAGATCCCATCATTAGGGATTGGAAGGGACCCCGAGAGATCACCCAGTCCAATCCACTGCCACATCTCCCTGATGAAAAAACATTGAGGGCTGGGAGAAAAGGAGACTGAGCAGTGACCACATGAATGTTGATAAATAGGTGGGTGTCAGGAGGATGGAGCCAGGCTCTGCTCAGGGTCATCCAATGACCAGACAAGGGACACTGGGTGTGAGCTGGAGCAGAGGAGGTTCCAATTCAGTGTGAGAAGGAACTTCTTCCCAATGAGGGTGCCAGAGCCCTGACAGGGGCTGCCCAGGGGGGTCGTGGAGTCTCCTTCTCTGGAGACATTTCAAACCCTCCTGGCCATGTTCCTGTGCGATTGGATCTAGGGGATCCTGCTGGGGCGGGGGGATGGGACTGGCTGATCTCTCGGGGTCCCTTCCAATCCCTGATGTTCTGGGATTCTGTTTGTCTCTGGGCAATCCTTGCAGCTCAGCTCTGTTAGGAGTCACTGTGCACAGAAGGGGACAGAGCGGGCTCAGGCAGTCCCATCCCTACAGACCGATGAGGACAGACATTATCTAATTGATCCCCTCCACTTCCCTGGAACACACTGGCTCAGCAAAATAGCTCTGCACATACCTCACCTACGTAATTACCAGTCACATCCCAGTAGAAAGATGAGGCTGCATGTGATCACCAGTCAGAAGCACCGTGTTCTACAGCCACTGCTAATTGCACAACAGCCCTGCTTTTGGAAACACACACGTGTCTCGAGCTCTTCATGCAACCTTTCAGTTGCAGATCAAGTAGGATTTGCTTTAAAAACTCTGGTTTTAAACACTTGTTCGTGTGGGCCAGCAACCGTGAGGCTCAGCTCTGGATCCTGCTGCAACATAAACACAGCTGGGCCAAAACTGGACCAAAATAGCTCCGTTCAGGAAATAACCCTCCCAGCCACACACACACAGCCTCAGCCCCAGGACACAGGCGCTCGTGGGCTTTATGGCAACTAACCGGCACTGCTTAGCAGCCCAGAGGTGTTCAGAAGCCATCCAGTCCCGTCCCCCTGCCCCAGGAGGATCCCCTAGATCCAGTTGCACAGGAACATGGCCAGGAGGGTTTGAAACGTCTCCAGAGAAGGAGACTCCACAACACCCCTGCGCAGCCCCTGCCAGAGCTCTGGCACCCTCATTGGGAAAAAGTTGTGGCCCAGGAACATCTCCAGGCAGGTTCTAAACATCTCCTAGGGGATCTAGGGGATCCTGCTGCGTCAGGGGGATTGGACTGGGTGATCTTTTGAGGTCCCTTCCAACCCCTGATGTTGTGGGATTGTGTGAAAACAAAGTCGTCGATGGGCCAGGTAAGAGATAAAGGCAAATGTGACTCTGGGTTAGTCTCAGCCAAACACCAGAAGCCATTTGACTTAGTGCTCGATTTCAGCTTTGGAGCAGCGGCCACACAAGGCTGTCAGTGAAAAAAACCAGCGAGGAAAAGGCGATTGGATGTGTTGGGCACTAAACCTTCCTTTGCTAAGGCTGACCTGTTTGTCTGCTAAAGCGCTGGGCTCTTTTGAGCGATGCTCGTGTTGAGTCTCACGGCTTCCGTTTAGAACTGCTGAAACAGCCAGCCACACCACTGCCAGGAGAGCAGCACCCTTCGAGCCGTCTTCTCCTCTCAGAAGGCCCCTTCTCTCAAGAAGGCCGGGTTGCTGTGTTGATCCCTGACAGCTTAGAAGAGCAGTTCCTGAAATACCAAGCAAAGAACAGGAACAAGAAGCGTCAGTGTCCGTTGTGAGCAGCGTTTTTCTTCTAGTCATTTCCTTTCGTGGTGCCGCGGTGACAGGCAGTCATCTCGGCTGCAAGGCACTGCCGTTCTGCCTGGCAGGGAAGGGAGCCGTCAAAGGATGGTGCGAACCTGCGCACCAGCTCGCACAGCTCACGTTGATGCCCAGGAAAGGGGCGTCGCAGCACCACGGAACATCAGGGGTTGGAAGGGACCTCCAAAGATCAGCCAGTCCAGTCCCCCTGCCCCAGCAGGATCCCCCACAACCAGTCATTAGGGATTGGAAGGGACCTCCAAAGAGCATCCAGCAGCATCCCCAAGATCAGATTCCCAACTGCGGATGAGCACCACGGATGACGCGCTCCTACTCGTTAAGCCAGACAAACAGGGCACCTAGAAACGCTGTCGCCCACTGGGCCTGGACGAGGAGAGTCTAATGTGACAGCACCTCTGGTTTGAAATCACCCTGCAAAACCCTCACCCACCCTGTTGAGGGACCAGAGCTGCCCCCGACGTGAAGGCAGCTAAAGCACCTCCGGAGCCCAAAGCCCAGTCTCCATCCCTCACCCTCCCTTCTGCCTCTGGGCTCCAGACTTCCCCTGTCGGCCCAGACGGGTTGGTTTTCATCGTCTCTGTCTCAAACCCGGGGTGGAGAGCTCTCCCGAAGTCCCCGAGCACCGATGTGCACAGGGACTGGCCCGACGGCAGGGGACGGGCCGGGGGCCTGGCGAGCCGGGAGCCCACCGCGACGTGGCTACAGGGAAGGTGCCCAGCGCTGCCAGATCCCCGAGGGAAGGGCCGTCTCGCCCCCGCCATCCAGGTAGGTACTCACCGGCCAGGGCTGGGAGGCTCCGCTCCGTCTAGTCCCGTCCCGGCTCCCTCCGCAGCGCCCGCGCCGTCGGGTCAAACGCTTGTTCCCGCGCAGCGCCCCGCCCCGCCCCGCCCGGCTCAGCCGCCCATTGGCTGCAGGAGGCCGATTTGCATAGCAGAGCCCGCCCCCGGAGCACTGTCAATCACCGCCGTCGCGGGGCGGCCACACACGCACTGCCCCTTACTCCTCCGGCCCCTCGGGGCAGCTCTCACCACTTCCCCGCGGGGAAACCCACACCTCGAGTGCCGGGAAGCGTGGGCGGGCCGGGGGAGCCCATTTCACACCCGTCCCATGATCTTCTGGAGGGTGCTCTTCTGTCTGTCACCACAGAAATGGGGATTGATTCACAGCAGTGCCCAGGTGGCCGGAAAGGCCAACGGCACCCTGGCTTGTGTCAGCAATAGTGTGGCCAGCAGGACCGGGGACATCATTCTCCACCTGGACTGGGCACCGGGGAGGCCTCCCCTCGAGTACTGGACCCTCGCTTCAAGAGATTGAGGGGCTGGAGCAGGTCCAGAGGAGCAACGAGGCTGGGGAAGGGACTGGAGGGAAAGGCTGATGGGGAGAGGCTGAGGGAGCTGGGGGTGCTGGTGGGCACCTTCTCTCTCTCTACAACCTCTGAACGGAGGCTGGAGTCAGGACGAGAGGGCAGAGTCTGGAGCTGCACCACGGGAGGGTTAGGTTGGATGTCAGGAATGATGATCCAATGATGACCGGAGCCTGGAAGGGACTGCTCAGGGCACTGGTGGAGTTCCCATACCCGGAGGTGTTGAAGGACAGCCTGGCTGTAGCCCTCAGTGCCCTGGTCTGGCCACTGGGGTGATGTTAGGTCCTGGGCTGGATGAGCTCAGAGGGCTTTGCCAGCCTCAGTAACTCCCAGCTCCTCACCAGCCTTTCCCTCCAGTCCCCTCCCCAGTCTCATTGCTCTTGTGGACCCACTCCAGCCCCTCAATCTCTAGGACTTCTTTGACTGTGTCCATTTATCAGGCAAAGTGTTCAGCTGCCAACTTCCCCCTTCAGTAATGCCCATCAGACTCTCCCACTCCCCAGAGCTTCACCTTTCACCGTAGCCTCTGATGAAAACATTATATAACAGCTTCATCACCAAACACTGCTACCAAGATCCTCCTTGGTTGCTCTGTCCCAGCCTAAAACAGACTGGGAACAGACTGCTGGAAAGCATTCAGTAGCCAAGTGTCTCCACAGCCAGCTAAACCAACCCAATCCTTTGCTGAAGCCTGCAGGCATTTGGATTCACACCATGCTCTACCTATTCAGCCCTGCAAATGCTTAGGGTTTTCTTTGCTTTCCTTTTCTCTCCTTCATTAGGGAATCCTGCTGTTGCTGAGGGACTGGACTAGATGATCTTTCAAGGTCCATTCCAATCCCTAATGTTCTGTGATTAGGAAGGAAGACAACTGTTAAAAAAGGATGGAGTGCTGACAGCTGTACAGACGTAATTGCTGAGGAATCACAGGATGCCTCATGCTAAGGCCCTCTCTTATTTAGGGAAGGATTTAACATTCTTGTTGTTATGCCTGAAAGGGGTATGAAGCCAGCCCTGGGAGTAATGCCCCCACATTCCATGTGAACCACAACCTGGCACCCACGTGCAGCTTTGAAGGTTCATTACCAGTTTCTTAGGAGAGCTGCAAATCTGGTTCTGGTTATGTGAAACGTCAGACTGGATGGATGGCACATAGCCCTGGGACTTGGGCTGACTCAGGCGATGATGGCAACTGCCAGCATGTTTTACTAAGCTACTAACCAGTAAATAACATCAAAATAGACACAAACAAGCATTTGACTGGAGCTGATGCAGCAATACTGATTTGAGAGCCGAGGGTTTGGTCGAATAGTCAGGAGAGGAACATCTCCCTGCTGAGGAAAGGCTGAGGGAGCTGGGTAAACAGGAGACTGAGGGGTGACCTCATGAATGTTGATAAATATGTGAAGGGTGGGTGTCAGGAGGATGGAGCCAGGCTCTG
>JAOXOE010032697.1:0-10794 GCA_028565055.1 Phoeniculus purpureus
TAGGTGATCCTGCTGTGGCAGGGGGATTGGACTAGATGATCTTTCAAGGTCCCTTCCAATCCCTAATGATTCTGTGAGTCCATGAAAGAAACCACCCATCCCTGCAAACACCTGGAAACACTTTTCCATGTGAATCAAGTCAAGAGGCAACTGAGGAACAATGATGAACAGCCCAGACTAAACAAGAGGCTTTAAGGTTGCTGGCAGCCGACTTCAGGGAGAACAGTGCAGGAAGCAGCTGGTTTTGAGGCTGTAAGAAGAGCCTGGCAGTTTTATAACTTCCAACTACATTTTCAGCCGAGCAAGCTGTTTCAACAGCAGAGACCAACTCTCACCTTCCATTCTGCAAAATGATTACCTCATGGTACCATTCCAGGCAGGTACAGGGAAGACAGACAGAAGAGACAGAAACATTCCCTGTCTTGAAAGACCTTAGTTATTGAAGACCATAACTTGCCTGAAACGAGTTCTACAACTCACGCTACAGGCTACACTTTGTAATACTCAATAAACTTGTTATAATTTCCTAAGTGACAGATAAAGTGGAGAAGAATGACTAGATAACCAGGGCAAATGAGTGCTTCCTTCCAGTGTATTTTTAAAATAGATGCTAATTTATGTTTTATTAATCTGACTTGGATGGCACTCACAAAGGCAGCTACTCCACATTGTTCCCCTAAAAATAAGTACATAAATAAATGTGTTTTATAAGTCATAATGATCTTCCTGTAATTACAAGAGAGTATTTCAGGAAAATGAAATAGAAACTCAGCACCGCTCTGTTTAAAGTTTTTTAAAAGACTTTAAACACCCTTCTTTTTACATTAGATTGAATTATTTAGACAGCAACCAAAAATGTGATAGAGAGGACTACTGCAGTTTGCACGGAATACATAGTGGGGCTCTTTGAAGGAGAGGAAGCTGACAGGAGACCTCCTCATTCTCTACAACTACCTGAAAGGACTTTGTGGAGAGGTTGGTGCTGGTCTCTTCTCTCAAGCAATTAGTGATAGAACAAGAGGGACTGGGTTCAAGTTACAACAGGGCAGGTTTAGACTTGATATTAGGAAGAATTTTTTCATAGAAAGGGTGGTCAGGCACTGGAATGGGCTTCCCAGGGAGGTGGTCGAGTTGCCATCCCTGGATGTGTTTAAAATGGTTTGGATGAGGTGTTGAAGGATGTGGTTTAGGGGTGAACTTGTTGAGTAGGGTTGATTGTTGGACTTGATGATCCCAGGGATCTTTTCTAACCAGAGTGGTTCTGTGATCCTGCGTCTGATACCTTCCTGAATTAAAATAGAAATTCTTCTGTGAACGCTAGCTCAAAGCAACGGTCAACCCTGCTCTTCCTGAGTGCTCCTCACCACACCTGTGTTAGCTTCAGGGTTGAATTGCTGGAGTTGATCTGCTGGCATTACAACATTGTGATCTGGTTCTAGTCTTTGTTTGGGGGCTGCAGAATAGAGTGCTCTAGACTATCACAAAAATAACTGGGAGTAAAGCAATGTCTGATCAAAGACTGTCAATTGCCGAGGTAAGATGAAGGGAATAGAACACCTCCCTGATGAGGAAAGGCTGAGGGAGCTGGGTCTCTTGAGCTTGTAGAAAAAGAGACTGAGGGGTGACATCATTAATGTTGTTAAATATATAAAGGGTGGGTGTCAGGAGGATGGAGCCAGGCTCTGCTCAGTGTCATCTAATGATAGGACAAGGGGCAATGGATGTGAGCTGGAACAGAGGAGGTTCCACATAAATAGGAGAAAGAACTTCTTCATGGTGAGAGTGGCAGAGCACTGGAAGGGGCTGCCCAGGGGGGTTGTGGAGTTTCTTTCTCTGGAGATGTTTAAAACCCACCTGGGCGTGTTCCTGTGCAACTGGATCTAGGTGATCCTGCTGTTTTGGGGGTATTGGACTGGATGATGTTTTGAGGTCCCTTCCAGTCCCTAATGTTCTGCGAATCTGTGAACTGTTGACAAAAAGCATTCACGCCATTGAGTTTTGTGACAGGTGCTAATGTGTCATACAAAGTGGATTGAGAGTTCCCTTTCACTCATTTTCGAATTTGGAAGTTTCTGAGTGAACATCATGTTGTGTCAGTTTGGAAGTTGTACGTCTCTCCGTGTGCATCAGGTTGTCACCTAGGTTTTCAGTCAGTTTGTGATTACACGTGAAGCTCATTAATGTCTGTGGAGTTTGTTGCCTCTTTTTTTAACTTGTGTAAACTCAAAATCCAATCACTAAAACCAAAGAACTAAGTCTTTATTCTTGTATTTTGAGTGGTGAGATGTTTATTTGAACAAAGAGCAAAACTAAGATCCTAGAGAGACTCCTGCAGTGTTCCAGGTCCTCAGTACTGCACAGAGCCCTTTCCTCAGGTCATAATTTGTAATCTCCTAACATTTTTTAATGTTACGGTAGAAAGGCAATGACCTAGGTCATACTCCTTTCCAGAAAGGTGTGTTTATGGGTTTTTATTCATTTCTCCCTGAAAATCCAGTGCAATGAAAGAATGTGCTGTTCCCAACGAAGTGCTGGCTATTCGATCTGCTAGAAATTGTTTGACCGTTGTGTGGGTTTTCTTGTATCTTTCAGCTAACGGGACAAGTGACTTTGCAAATTGCCAACGAACCGGTTTTGCCGTTTAATGCCCTCGACATCGCGTTAGAAGTTCAGAACAGTCTTAAAGGTAATTTTTATCAGAGCAATATTGTTCTTTGTTAATACAGAGGGGGGAAAAGGAGTCATCTAATCTCGAGCACAGATCTTCGATTCCCACTTGGATGATACCAGTGATTTTACTAGCTAACCATGTGCTAAATACAGCCATGAAATGTTTCTGTATCTTCTGGTGTGTCTGTGTCAGTTAAGCAGTAATTAATATTAAATTATCATAATTACAGTCAAAGATAACCCCTGTTACTGAACTTTAACTGGTTTTAATTCCCTTCAAGACTTTGTTCAGTATGAGCGAGAGACGCTTTCGAATCCTGTTGCTGTTTGGCTCTTTGATTTTTGTAATCATCTTCCTTGTTTGATTATTCCACTGACTCCGATTGTTACCAATAGATTATTTGAGTGGATTAAGCACTGGGACTCTGGAAGCCCTGTATTTGAAAGTTATCTTTGTGTGTTTTGGACAATGGATTTGAATTAGGCAGGGGTACAAAAGCATTTCTAGTCAGAAAGTAGATGAGTGACTGGTAACTTGGACGTGATGCAGATATGATTCTCACAGACTCTGGATTTGGAACGTGCTGCCTAGGGGTGTTGTGGAGTCTCCTTCTCTGGAGACGTTTAAAACCCTCCTGGATACGTTCCTGTGTCACTTGATCTAGGGGACCCTGCTGTGGTGGGGGGATTGGACTGGATGATCTTTCGAGGTCCCTTCCAATCCCTAATGTTCTGTGGTTCTAGATATATCCAGACTGCTTCACCAAGATTATGAAGCCATTACTAATATTCCTGTGTTGCCTTCTCATTTCTGGCTCTTTCTATTGTCTCGTGAACTTTTAGGGCTTGATAAAAGAAATAGCATCCTACAGTCTTTTTTCCTGTGTTGACAACAGAGCCAAATTCTGCTGATTGCCCTTGGCTTGCAGTTGCAAATTCCCTCTGCTTCTGCAAGGTGGGTTTTTTTTTTCCTCTGCAGTTGGTAAAAATATGTGGATCTGTTATAAGGAACTAAACCCCTTATATGTTACTGAAATGTTCTTTGCTTCTATCTCAGTGTAGGCAAATGAGATCCAAGTGTTTCTAAATGACTAGTTGAAAGTAGGCTGGATATAGAGAGCCCCTAAGGGGCTTAGTCCTGGGAGATAAAATCTTTTCAGTGTTTTACTGCCAAACTCTGATGTGGTTGTGCACAAACAGATATTTAAGAAGCTGGTATTCTGGTCAGAATCCAGTGAAATGAAAAGGAATGGTAAAAGCTATACCACTCACAGAGACCCCCATGAAATGTAAAGACTACTGCAGAGTGTGCACCTTATTAGTCCCTCACGGTGGAAAGATGCGAGATAGGTAAAACCACATTAGTGATTCCTCTTCTTCAGTTATGTCTCTGGTACAGATTACCTGTAGTGTGCTCAGAGCTTTCAAAAATATTGTTTTCTGTTTATACGTCTATGGAAGTCTCAAGTTTATCTCTTAAATAAAGATGGATTTCTATAATATCCCACCCAAACTTTACATATTGTTCAGTAGAAGATGACATCTCAAAGATTTTCTGCAGTCTTGAGATGCTGCCCCTGCATTTCATTCACTCCCTACGGTATAAAGCATCACTTTGCTATAATAGACACTCATACAAGTATGATCCCTTTTCCTTAATCTTTGCCATCTATCATTGTCAAGTGCTAGGAGTCAGTAGACTAGCGTTGGGCTGGAATCAGTGAGCATCCTACAAGACAAGTAATTTTAGCTCTGTTGTGCCACATAAACATTGGGTTAGTTCAGCCTAAACACAGCAGGAAATAATCACCAGACAGGACATGTGGCTCAGCTGGTATTCCTTCCACTGAACGTGAGAGCTCTGGGATTGGTCTTCCTTTTTTTCTTTACTCTGAGTAACAGGACAGTTTTATTTAAACTGACTTTTTTCCTCTAACTCCAGCTAGATTATTTATCTCAACTACTTCAGGGGATGGAAAATTATTTTCTAGGCTGTAGGGCCAGTAGGATAAATTTTCTCCTGGCTGTGTACTCTGGAGTTTTGTTTGATGACTTTTCTCATTACTTTCATGTCTTGTCTGTCTCAGACTTATGTCACATAACAGCTTATTTTTATTATGGAAACAAACAAAACTGGTTACTTAAATGGGAAGTTTTACTTTTTACCTAGTAAACTGTTTCCTTCCCCAACTTGATACAAACTATAAACATTTCCCTGATGAGGAAAGGCTGAGGGAGCTGCATCTCTTTAGCTTGGAGAACAGGAGACTGAGGGGTGACCTCATTAGTGTTGATTAGTATGTAAAGGGCGGGTGTCAGGAGGCTGGAGCCAGGCTCTGCTCAGTGTCACCCTGTGATAGGACAAGGGGCAATAGGTGTGAGCTGGAACAGAAGAGTTTCCACCTAAATATGAGAAGGGACTTCTTCACAGTGAGGGTGACAGAGCTTTGGGGGGTTGTGGAGTCTCCTTCTCTGGAAACATTTAAAACCAGCCTGGATATGTTCCTCTGCAACCTGATCTAGGTGATCCTGCTGTGGCAGGGGGATCGGACTAGATGATCTTTTGAGATCCCTTCCTCAAATTCTTTCCCAGATCATTAATGTTCTGTGATACAAAAGGTGAAAGGAAATTTGCATGACCAGTTTTGTTCATTAGATTAAATGTTGTGCCTTTGCAATCTCATTCAACTAATTACTCATTGCATTTTCTGTTGAACTTTCCTTCTTGAAGTTAACTCATACGTTATACTTGAGTCATGGTTTTTCAGTCACCTGCATGTCTTCACAAAAGGATGTATAGTGTCTCAGTATTTGTTAATGCTCCCAAAGGACTCAATTCTGTGATGGTGGGTGTCTGTACTGCTAGCTCTGTTCAATTCAAAGGGATGTGATTTGGAACTTTATAAATCATGACTTACATTCACGATAGGCTGGGTGGCAGGTTAGAGGGAAATGTCATCCACAACATATTTGCATCTGCCTTGAGTCCTGTTCCTCACTTAGCTGGGGAAATGAAAGAGCAGCTGAGGGGATTGGAGTTACTTAGTCTAGAGAAGAGGAGGCTGAAAAGGAGACCTTATTGCTCTCTACAACTAAAAGAAGGTTGTAGCGAGGCTGACACTGGTCTGTTCTCCCAAATTACTAATGATAGGAGATGGTGAGATGGCCTCAAGTTGTGTCAGGGGAGGTTGAGATTAGATCTTAGGAAGAAGTTCTTTCCTGAGAGAGTGGTTGGGCACTGGAACAGGCTGCCCAGGGAGGTGGTAGAGTTGCCATAGCTGGAGCTAGAGCACTTGAGGCCATGGTCTAGGGTTTAGGGTTCATCATGAGGGCTGGACTTGATGAACCTGAATGTTCTTTCCAGCCATGATGATTCTATGATTCTGCGTTTGCTAGGACGTGCACACTGTGAAAACTTAGTCTTCGTAGTCAGGGCACAGATGTCAGATCTGGTTTGTGAATGATACAACAGCTTAAGCACTTCTATAGAAGCATTCTGTACGTATATGCAAGTACAAATGTGTAAGCATTTATGTGAAGGTGTTTTGCAAGCACATAAGCATTTTTATTCAAAACATATTAGTATTTCCTGCTGAATGCCTTTAGCACTGTGCAGTCTGGACTTGCACTGGATTTGAGCCTCTTTACAATTGAGTTCATACTACAGCAAGCTTCAGGGATTGATGAGGGAGGTGTTAAAGTGTCTCATTAGGATTAGAAGCCTGCCTGC
This sequence comes from Phoeniculus purpureus, assembly GCA_028565055.1. Taxonomy (NCBI): domain Eukaryota; kingdom Metazoa; phylum Chordata; class Aves; order Bucerotiformes; family Phoeniculidae; genus Phoeniculus; species Phoeniculus purpureus. Next base: position 6,401 of record JAOXOE010032697.1, read on the forward strand.
ACGTTTGTGTCTGACTGACTCAGCAATTATAAGTTGAATCACACGGTTTTTAACAATAAAGGCAAGCAGCTTTGGTTCCACCCGTGTCTCTCGTTTAGGTGCTGTTGGCTGTGCAAGCTCATAGCATGTCAGTATTTCAAGTCTGGGCCCACCTGGACTCATGGAGACCATCCAACATTTGGTCTCTGCTGACCCATATTGTGCCTGAGGAGCACTGGGCACATCTGCCACGAGTCCCTGGTTGTGGTTGTCATCACAGGCTGCTGGCGCTGGTGAGGACATGAGATAAGCTGTAAGCTATCTCTTGTAGGAACTGGCTGAGAGGTGCCTATGAAGACAAATTAAGTGTGGGTGAGGTTTTCTGGTTTTCCCTGTATAAGGAAGACAAGGACAGTGATTTAAAGCTCTTTACTTGACACTGTATCAGTTGTGTGTTGCTTCCTATCGGTTAGGCCCCTTCTTTTCCCCATAAGGGATGTTTTACAGATGCTAAAGCATCTGAAGTACATGAGGTGATAACAGTAGGCAGTGCTAGCAGAAGTTTAAAAATGATCTGGTTTTTGATAAGCCGTTTCCAGGAAAGTCTTCATGACTTTCTATAGCCCTGGCTCAACCCATAGGCTTCAAAACATCACTCTAAACAATTCATCTTTAGAAAAATCAATACAGAAGAATGTCTTTGTCATTTACTTGATGGCTGCGTACTCATTGCCTTACAGCTTTCTGCTACTCTTCAGCTTGGCATCGTTTTACCTGCTTGACCATATTTCCCTGCTTGACCATATCTCCTTAATCATTTAGGGTGCTTTTCAGAGTGACTTTCTCCATCTGTCTGTAATGTTCAGAAAGTTTCTCTCATTGCTGTTCACACCCATTATTCTTAGTGCTACAGAGGTGAAAAATGCAACAATTAGCTCCCTGTATATATCACAGAAACACCTTCTTTGCTGTGAGACGCTGACATGTTGTCTTCCGTGTCCTTTCAGTAGTATTGTCTATGAGCACAAGCAAACCTTTCGTCAGCATATCAAATAACATCATGGAAACATATGCTCTCTATGGACAAAGCATTTTGATTAAGATACAAATCTGGATTTTAAGAGAAAATGATGAGAATCTCTTTTCTGTATGGCCATATATGTTTCAGCAGCCCTATGCAAAGTCATTGAGCCCTGTCCAACCTGACCTGGAAGGTTTACGAGCAAGGAGCATCTACCACCTCTCCGGGCAGCCTGTGCCAGTGTTTTACCACCCTCACTGAACTTTTTTCCTTTATATCAGGTCTAAATCTGTACTGTTTAATTTTAAAACTGTCACTCGGAGCACTGGAGTGGATGGCCCCAGGGGGGTTGTGGAGTCTCCTTCTCTGGAGAAGTTCCAAACCCGCCTGAATATGTTCCTGTGCTACTGGATCTAGAGGATCCTGCTGGGGTAGGGGGATTGCACTAGATGATCTTTAGAGGTCCCTTCCAATCCCTAATGTTCTGTGATTCTGTGACTCTTTGTCCTCACACAACAGACCCTACTAAAAAGTTTGTTCCTTCCGTTCTTAGAATCATAGAATCATTAGGGATTGGAAGGGACCTTGAAAGATCATCTAGTCCAATGACCCTGATGCAGCAGGATCATCAAGACCGAGTCACACAAGAACATATCCAGGCGGGTTTTAAATGTCTCCAGAAAACTGCCCTTTAAGTAAGACCTCAGTAAATTCTCTCTGGAGCCTTCTCTTTTCCAGGCTTTCTCTGTATTTATATGTCTAGTAATACGTGTTTTTAGTGTCAGCCTCTTCTTAAGGAGACTGGTAGCAGCACCAGATTATTTCACTTGGGCAGTGGCAGTCATGGTAGTGAAATTGAAGCTGGTGGCAACATATTCTTCATGCTGAGGGTCTCTGTGGATTTGTGTTTCTGTCCCCTTTAGGGTACTTTACACAAAGCTTTGACATTCAGATTTTCCACTGCCACGTCTGATCATCCAATTTTGCACAGCATGAAAAATCTTCCTTCAACACGCCAAAGCTGATCCTGAATTTGCAAGTGAATCAAATCCTGAAGTGATTTCCCCTCTCCCTTACATGGAGACACATGTTCACATGCATGGTGAGCAAGCGCCGTGCTTTTCAACTACTCACGCGCCTGTGCTCATTCTCCTGTGGGTGCTCGCAGGCGTGTACATTCCTGCCAGAGGGCACAAACACAATTTAAAAATGTTAAGTCTCAAGCTGCACTTTTCATGAGAGCAATCAGTTACTCTGGGAGAGGCCATTGTATTCAGTGTCTGTGAAAATAAAGATCTATTTGGCATAACCAGCTTCTGAATAAAATGCAGTTACATTTAGCGAGTGCAATCAAATTCAACAGTGTAATTCTCTGCTCAAGAGTTATGCACGCTCTTGAGTCACTTTCTTGTGCTTGCAATTGTATTTAACAACTAAACAACTAGCGTAGATGATTCATCATGATTCATATTGTAGACAAAAGGTAAAAGAGTACAAAATGTAATGGTGCAGCGTTGTTTCCTCCTGATTGAGGTAACACTTGCAGGTTAGGGGTGGGTTTTCTCTGTAAAAGCATCACAATATGTTTAAAACATTATTAGTTAATGCATCCTTTTCTTTAAGAATATTTACCCTTCTACTCCCAGCTTCTCAACTTGAGAAAAACATAAATCACAGTTTCTCTTGGCAGTTAAGTCACAGAATCATAGAACATTAGGGATTTCAAGGGACCTTGGAAGATCATCTAGTCCAATCCCCCTTCCAGAGCTGGTAAGAAACTACTGATGCCCTTAAAGTTATGTCTGTAGTCAGCTGTCTGTGGGAACATTAGCCTTAGATACTTCCAGGTTTTGTTCTGAAGCATTTAAAAAGGGTGTGAGTGTTTGTTTTATAATGAGTGTGATGGAAACAGGGCTTTTAGAGAATTACAGGATTATTATTGAGTCACAGAAATCACAGAATCACTGTGGTTGGAAAAGACCATTGGGATCATCAAGTCCTACCATCTACCCTACCTTACAAGTTCCCTCAACACCTCATCCAGATGATCTTTAAACACATCCAGGGATGGCAACTCAACCACCTCCCTGGAAAGCCCATTCCAGTGCCTGACCACCCTTTTATGTTGAAAATGTTTTCCTAATGTGAAGTCTGGATATGTTCCTGTGTGACTTGATCTAGGTGATCCTGCTCTGGTAGGGAGATTGGACTAGATGATCTTTCAAGGTCCCTTCCAATTCCTAATCTTCTGTGGTTCTGTGAAGTCTAAACCTACCCTGTTGTAACTTGAACCCATCCCCTCTTGTTCTATCACTAATTGCTTGTGAGAAGATACCAGCATCAACGTCTCTACAATGTCCTTTCAGGTAGTTGTAGAAACCGATGAGGTCTCTTCTGAGCCTCCTCTTCAAACTAAAGAGCCTCAACTCTTTCAGTCTCTCCTCATAAGATTTATTCTTATTTGAGGCTGGAAAAGACCTCTGAGATCATCAAGTCCAGCCTAGAGTACTTATGACTGTAAGAGGTAGATGGTTTAGGGACAAAACGCATGCTGTAGGGTAGCGGTGTGAGCATTTACAGGATTTTTATGTTTAAAAGGATGGTCTGGCTGGCTTCATTTTCAGATGTAGAATGGTGTCCTTTCCTTGTGCTCACCTTCTGTATTGAACAGACATTGCTGGCATTTACAATCATTTATATAATAGAATAAAATAAAAACTGTAAATGTTACTTGAAATTCATCTTGGTAGCTCAGGAGATCTAGCAATTTCCCTCACACCACACCCATCTGTCCATGTATTTTGGCTCATTTTGTTTCCTACACTGAACTGTGTTAGTCAACCATCTGGCAGAAGCACACGGGCAACAAGGAGAACTCTTTTCCCTTTGTTGAAACATAGCCCATAGCAAAGCATTTTTTCCTGTAGTAGAGGGACAATATCTCATATTCAGGCATTTCTCTGAATGTCATGGTTGTACCTATTTGCTTTTCCATTCCTGTTACATGCTCAGTTTTCAGACTTCATCCATAAATAGTTTGAGAAATGGGTTGATGTTCTCAATTTACTATTTCTGATCTCTCCATATATCTATTGGACAAGGTAGTTCAGTATTCAGTTAACTTGTGTCTTCAACCACTTCTTTAGATGAATCACCTCAGTCACTGCGATACTGAACTCACTGAGGTTTGTACATTCAGCTAAAGGTGAGACAGCTTCTGTAGCTGGATCATTTGTTTTGATTAAATCGTCATCTGAAAGACCGAAGGATAGGCTGAGGGAACTGGGGTTCAGGAGGATGGAGCCAGGCTCTGCTCTATGTCATCTGGTGATAGGACAAGGGGCAATGGGTGTGAGCTGGAACATAGGAGGTTCCATATAAATATCAGAAGGAA
>JAOXOE010032698.1:0-10794 GCA_028565055.1 Phoeniculus purpureus
TATGTGAGATTATGTTTACACATTCATATAGGAATAAAAATATACACATATATTAATATGCATATAAATATATAGATGCTCATTATAATCCAGGTTATTGTCTGAGAAGCTTTCTAGGGCAAACCTAGAGTTCGTAGGCTTCTCAAAAATTATTTAGGCAATATTTTAAACTTAGTATTTGAAATAGCAGAAACAACAAAACAGGTTTAGGGTTTATTCTTTGTTTTTTGTCTTTCCTTGACCTTTGTGCAGAAATCCACATTCTCTACTCTTGAGGGCTTGCAACTGTTTTTTTCACCCAAATCGGACTTTGTGTCACTCCAGAGACAACCCAGTAGTCCCCCCTCACTTGTAATATTGACCATCAATCTGTAGCCTTCCCTGCTAATGTTGCAGTGCTTCATTTTTAAGGTTGATTCTCCGTCTCTTTAGATAGGAAAACCAAGCAGGAGGAGAAGAAATGACTGTCTGATGTTCAGGGTTAGGTAAAACCCAGGATAGAAACAATGGCTTTTGCTTTTCTGGCTGAATCTTTTCCTTCTGGTTGGCATCAGGTACCTTCCAGGCGCCTTGGCTCTTGAGCTCCTCATTGCAGCATCAGGTCTTGCCAGGGTTGGCCTCAACTGTTTCCAGCTGGGCTGCTGTTTAATTCTCACTTTTTGCTTTACTGGTGTTGACATAAACTATGCTGGGAGGAAGAAGGTTCTTTGTTTTATCCAGGCAAAACAGCATTTTTGATTCATGCTGAGTGATGAATCTCATGAACTTAGGCTTCTTAGAAATCACTTCTGAAAGGAAAAGACTGTGGCAACTAAAATATTCTAGAGACAGTGGAAGGAATCAGGGTCTTGTTAGATCAGAAACGAGATATATTCATCACAGAAGGAGTTTGTAAAGCTGTAACTAGGATCTGGCAGGAGCTACTTTATTCTGTGTTCATTTAGTTTAGGTCAGTACGTGAGACAGAGCCACCCTTGTCCCTATGCTATGAAAAGATGGTTCGTCATTGATTAAACAGGAAATACGTTCAAGAAGATTCTGTTACCCTCAAGAGGTGACTCAGTTCACAGCTAGCAGGTGAAGAGAGCTGAGCCTGATGAAGCTTGAATTCACTGCTCTTAAGCAGCAAGCTCTGAAGAACCTGAGCTTATTTCCTCATTACAAACACCTGAGAGGAGATCTCCAGAAGGTAGATCTCAGTAGGTCAGCCTGTAGGCAGAGATGGTGTTACCTTCCCACCCAGAGGGAGGAGAGCTGTGGTGAGAGACTCTCTGGCTGCTGCTAGTAAGTTGCACTTGAATTTTTTAAGCGTTACCCTCCACAAGACACAGTCTGGTTCACCGTGGAGAGTATTTTTGAATATAAAGAGTGTTTGAGGTGCTGATTCGTATATGGAACAGAATAGAAGATTTTTCTATTTTTAAATATACTGCTTAAAAAGGGGGAGAGGGAGCTTGATCTGCATAAGGAAAACAGCTTTAATGTGTCCTGCTGTAAAAGGAGTTTTTTCAGGGAAGCTCAGTTCATCTTAGTTGACTGGAGATGTTTCAAACCCGCCTGGATATGTTCCTGTGTGACTTGGTCTAGGTGGTCCTGCTCTGGCAGGGGGATTGGACTAGATGATCTTTTGAGGTCCATTCCGATCCCTAATGATTCTATGATTGAATGATTTACTATTTTTAATGTTTTATGTGTGTACGAGTTAGGAAGATGTCTTTGGCATTAAAATAATTTTCATTTGAGATCCAAGACAAAACCCTCAGGTGTTGGTGTTGAGTAGTGAGGAAACCAGATCAGGTTTTCCAGAGCTTGCTGCTTAAGAGCAGGGAATTCAAACTTCATCAACCCCACCGCTCTTCACATGCTAGCTGTGAACTGAGTCACCTCTTGAGAGTAACAGAATCTTCTTGAAGATGATGGAAAAACATCCTGATATTTGCTTTCGTTTTTAGTAGGAGCTGCCGTTAGCTACCAGCCTTGAATTTGTAGTTTGATATTTAACTAACAAGTAACTTCAGCCTGTAATTTAAAACCTCGTGAACGTAGTTCTAGTTTCAGTGAGATTTTAGGGGAGGACTTACTTTTAAAAGAAAAGAAGGTCATTAGTGTTTAATAATAATGTTTAATAAATGTTTAATAATGTTCTATTATTAGGGAGTAGAAAACTATTGTCAGTAGGAAAAATAACTTTGTGTTTTCCAAGTGGAGAGCTCTGAAGCTGCAGTATGTGAGCAAAACTGGCTTCCAAGAGCACCCACCCTAGAAATGTAAAGCTGAAAATAAAGGAAAATCTTAACAGGTCACTTGTCTGCAGCTGAATGACTTCAGTATTCAACTGAATACTTGATCTGTTTTGAATAGCAACTTGTTGTAGGAAGGGATAATTTGGAGCAATAAACACCTTTCAGACTATTAGTTTTGTCACAATGATAATCTCTGCAGGTCACCAGGTCTACTGTGAAAAAATCCAAGGGTCAGTGAGAATCAAACCTCCTTGGAAATGAAAGGAACATGTGGTGGATGTCATTAGACTTGAGATTATTTGTTTGACTCGTGAAGAAAACACAACTCCAAGCTGTGTGTCTCTACACATGTCTCTCTCTATAGATAGCATTATAATGGACAGATGCTTGCTTACTCTTGCAGGTTGCAATAAGAGTCAGACATGAGTATCAAGTCACACAGAATCACAGAACATTAGGGGTTAGAAGGGACCTCAAAAGATCATCTAGTCCAGTCCCCCTGCCACAGCAGGATCCCCTAGACCAAGCCACAAAGGTTCTAGTTAGTGTTCTGAACAACCTAGCAGAAGTTTGAGCAGTTTCCTCTTAAGCTTAGCTTTATAATTTTTATGATTTTCTATAGATTTGGTTTTCAATTGGATAACAACAACTGAAAAAAACAACCCAACCACAAAACCCCAAGAAAATTAAAACAATACAAGAGAAAAAGGAATGAGCAAACAGAATCACAGAACATTTGGGATTGGAAGGGACCTCAAAAGATGATCCAGTCCAGTCCCCCTGCCACAGCGGGATCACCTAGACCAGGTCGCTCAGGAACATATCTAGGCGGGTCTTAAACATCTCCAGAGAAGGAGACTCCACAAACCCCCCTGGACAGCCTGTTCCAGCGCTCCATCACCCTCACTGGGAAGAAGTTCCTTCTCACATTTATATGGAACCTCCTGTGTCCCAGCTTTCACCCATTGCCTCTTGTCCTATCACTAGATGACAGTGACTGTATTTTCATCAAGATGCAAGTAGAAAAAGCAAACTGACTGTACAGCAGAGATGATATTTTTTCCTAGGGAGCTGCTACACTGGATTTAGTTCTTTGTGCTGATTCAGTCCTGTCTTTAGGTTTATGCTGGTAATAAAGTTTAATAAACCTGGCTCAAACTCATAATGCTGAACATGGTCTGTTGAAGCGTGCTCGATATGCAGTAACCCCTCAGGAAAACGTGATGGGTTAAGAAAACCTGCTTTTCAGACTTTTATGCTCCTTTCTTCACCCTGAGTTATTCCCTCAGCCCTGCTCAGTGTGTTCGTGACACTCCTCTCTGTTTGTGTTTCCAGGACACTAAAGCAGAGTGCGGTTCCTGCATAGAAACTGAGGACAGAAAAGTAAGTGGCTTCTTTCACTGTGATTTGTTGAGCAATTCCATCTGTTTGGGTTTTTTTGTTTGGCTGGTTGCTTTTAGTTAAACCACCTGAAATTATCTCATGGTGCTTCAAGTCTGTGTTTTATGAAGTTTTCTAACAAGAACTTTTCTGTTGTTGTATTTTAACTGCAGTGGGGACAGACTAGTCTCTTGCTCTATTGAATGTACTTGTTAGAGATCTGAACGATGGCTCGTCAGAAGGGAGTCAGAATCTTTAGTTCATCAGACTGTGATCAGTTTAAATGACAGTTGTGCTTCCTTTTCTTAATTTCAGTTTTTAACTGAATTACTTTGTCGTGTCATTCATGGAGATGTTTGGACAGCAGCGAGACACGGGTCATTTTTCCTTGCATTATAGGCGGTATCTTTGAGATTTGGGGCGGGGGGGGGGATTTCTTTCTAACGACTTGGGTTTTTAACAAACAGTTTTTCCTGTGGCCAGTTTTATTTTCCATGAGCAAGTATAAAGTATGTTTTCGGCTGTGGTCTTCCCAGTGTTTGTTTTTTTTAATGTGTGTTTGGATACACCCGTGTTACCAGAAGGAATCCTTAAATCCACATACTATCCATTTCCACTGTAAAATGAGCAATGCAGACGCCTCAACAACACCTTGTTCTCAGTTCAGCTTTTGAAACAGAAGGTTTGATACCAATTTGGTTTCACTGTCTAGTAACGTGTGGTACCGATGTTTTATTACCCAAGTTCCCAGATTTTTGTTGTTGCTTTTATTTCACTTCTTTGCCTACTGCATCATCCCCTGAGCACTCAGTAGCTCCTGATCTGTTTAAAAAACTACCTGCTGAGCTCTTTGCTAGAGAAATGAGGGTTTATGGAACCAAAAGCGCTGCAGTTGCTCGTGAGAATCAGATTTCATAAAACAGTATCATATGAGTCTGATATAAAATGCTGTTGAAGTGAGTGCAGGGTTTGATTTGTTGAGATACATGATAAAGCTCCTCAGAACTCAGTGGGTTTTATCATTTTCAGGAATGAAGTGAGGGAATTATTTTGAGCTACCTAGAAACGTATTAGGGTACTATTAGGATGTGTATTAGGGTACTATTAGGATGTGTATTAGGGTACTATTAGGATGTGTATTAGGGTACTATTAGGATATATATTAAGATATATTAAGGTACTATTAGGATATGTTCCTGTGCAACTCGGTCTACGTGATCCTGCTCTGGCAGGGGGATTGGACTGGATGATCCTTTGAGGTCCCTTCCAATCCCTAATGTTTTGTGATACTAAGCCGGGATTGTAACTACAGGAGAGCTCGTGCTTAGCCCCTAAGGACTAAGCAGCTCTTAATGCTCCCTGATTGTTGAAGTCCTCCACCCTACTTGAATTTCTTGCATTTAAATTAATTCTGCCCTGAATGTTTTACTGGGACGTATATCGCTACACTACAACTAGCTTTTTGTATGACTGTAAGCAAATATAATTATATAATATGTAATAAGGGCAGTAAGCAAATATAAGCAGAGGTTTTTTTGAACTCATAAACCTTTTCATCTTTATTGCAAGGCTCCCAAACACTGTAATTAAATGTTTAATAATGTTCTATTATTAGGGAGTGGAAAATTGTTGTCAATAGGCAAAATAACTTTGTGTTTTAGAAAGTTGAAACAACCTTTTTCCTGTGCAGTAAATTAAAGGAACTAGGATTCTATGATTCTATGAATTATTTTTCTTATTTGCAGTCCTTTTTAGTTCTCGGAGAGGTTCGAGGGGGTTGCTGTCATTTCAAAAAGCATTTTAACAAAACAAAGCATTCTGGCTGTGGCTTCTTTCTGTTACTGACTTCATGCCTTACACAAACCCTGTTCTCCTACATTAACATCTTTTAGTGTCATCTCTTTGTAAAATTGACAGATTTCTATTGCTGCTTCCTTTTCTAAGCTGCATGAAGTTGGACCTAGTGATTTTGAATGATGCCTCTTCATTTCGTGTGCAGTTCCTTCCACTTGTTTCTCAAGCATTTTGCAGAGGCAGAGTGAGCTGAACCAAAATTACCTTGGTTTGTGCGTTTGCGGTGAAAACCTAACTCAGAAACAAAGACATCACATAAAAGTACATTAGATGCAAAATTTTGAGGTCAGAAGTAAGTGTCAAACCACTGTAGAGCATTTTCTCACCAAAGAGATGGATTGATTTTGTTTCTTTTTAAAGCCCTTCTTGTCAGGAGCTGATAAGGTTTGGACTGCAGTTGTATTACCGCATGTCTCGTCATTATTTTTGCCTTCCATTGCAACTTTCCTTTTATCTATCAGATGTTCCAGACTGTTCCCAGTAAACTGGGGATTTTTTTCATTGTTTTATGATGGGATATTTTCTGTTTGGTACAAATAGTCCGGGCTGTTTATTTGAGACTTTCTTAGTCTAGGTGGTCCTGCTGTGGCAGGGGGGTTGGTCTAAGATGATCTTTTGAGGTCCCTTCCGATCCCTAATGATTCTATGAATTGTCTAGCAACCTCCTACATTTATCTCCTTCCTTTTGTTAATTTTTCGAAGTGTTCTTTAAAAGAACAGCAATGCAGTAAATACCTGTTGTTGTTACACAATATGTGTCATCTTAGATCTCTGTTTGGTCCCCAAACTGAAGCTTCTGCTGAGTTTTAAGTGACGAGATTCACACTGCAGACCCAAGGTATTGATTGCCAATGACCTCATTGTCAAGTAAAGAGGCATTGATCTTGGGTGATAAGAATTAATCGTTTCATGCTTATCAAAAGCATAAATTAGCAACTGAGTCTCAACCCGCCTGGATGTGTTCCTGTGCGACTTGGCGCAGGTGATCCTGTTCTGGCAAGGGTATTGGACTGGATGATCTTTTGAGGTCCCTTCCAATCCCTAATGTTCTCTGACTCATAGAACATAAAACATAGTAAATAAATGTTTTTATTTCATCTAGGTTGGAAGCAAGACAAACTACTGCAATTAGGACATGGATCATTAGTATCTAATAATTTGCCCTTCTGTAATGAAATATATTACTAATGAACTGTATAATTAGTAATTAATGGGAAATTTTCCCAGCTAACAGCAAAGTATAAACCTGCAAGGTGCCTTTTCTTGCAGCTTTTCTTCCTGAAGTTTCTTCATCTCTGACTTGCAAAGTACAGATTTATCTGTGGCTAAAGCATTGCCTGAAGGCAACCCCAAACCTGCAATTATTAGCTGGGAGTCTATTATTATATAAATAACAAAATATCATGTCATTACCCTGAGCACTTTATCACTGTTAGCTGTCTCCTCTTCCACTGACGCTGCACTAGGATTGTACATTTGTGCAGGGATTTATTTTGTAATTATTGTTATTTTTGGTTCAATAATGCATCGATTTCCTCTAGTCACGTTATGTTTTTCATTCTGAGTCCGAACTTCAAGGCCTGTGATGTTATTCAGCATCAGGCTTTGCTTTTGAGAGGGTGATGACAGTTCACAGCATCACAGAACATTAGGGATTGGAAGGGACCTCGAAAGATCATCTAGTGCTATCTCCCTGACAGAGCAGGATCACCTAGACCAAGTCACACAGGAACACAGCCAGGCGGGTTTTAAACATCTCCAGAGAAGGAGACTCCACAACCCCCACAACTCCACAACTGTTCCAGTGCTCCATCACCCTCACTGGGAAGAAGTTCCTTCTGATATTTATATGTACCCTCCTATGTTCCAGCTCACACCTGTTTCCCCTGGTCCTATCACTAGATGACATTGAGAAGACCCTGGCTCCATCCTCCTGACACCCACCCCTCACATAGTTATAAGCATTAATGGGGTCACCCCTCAGTCTCCTCCAAGCTAAATAAACCCAGCTCCCTCAGCCTTTCCCCATAAGGGACGTGTTCCCCTTCCTTCATCATCCTGAATCGCAGAACATCAGGAATTGGAAGGGACCTTGAAAGACCCTGCCACAGCAGGATCACCTAGACCAAGTAGCACAGGAACATATCATAGAATCACTAGGAATTGGAAGGGACCTCCAAAGATGATCTAGTCCAATCCCCCTGCCACAGCAGGATCACCTAGACCAAGTCACACAGGAAAGTCAGTCATTCTTGGTCTTTGAGCTCTGAACAGAACAAAAGACAATGCTTTGGTTTCCTCTGCAGTTGTGTTTGTTGTGTCGTTAAATTAATTCAAGGCAAGACCATGATAGGAAGTTATCGTCTTCCCTTTTTGTGTGTTTCTGGAAGACATCGAAAACAACCGAGGCACTGAAAACTTGCAGTGACCTTTCCGTGCTACTGTAGCAGGAACGTTTTATTCCTCAGCTTTGGCTTCTCCATTCTGTTTTATTTCAGCTCCCTCTTTTCAGTAACAGACTCCCCGGTGCAGTAATGTGCAGTGACATTCTGCTCAGCATTCCTGGCAGGCGGCATAACCTGACCGTTAACTAGCCACTGAGTGTTATTAGCTTGGTGGCTCAAGGTCACTCAGGACACCTCGCTGCATTTCCCTTTCTGGAGAGGAGAAAGTGGCTGGTGGAGAGAACATTTTCATGATGCGTCTTGAGTTTAAAAATGACTTTTGAGCTTGGAGTGCAGCAGCTTTATGAGCGCAATAGACTTTATGGGTCTGCATTAGGCCAATAACACGATAGGTCAGTAAGTTAGAAAATTTCCCTGTAGTGACATAATGTTTCATAACTCCCTGTTACCTTCCGTACAATGTGCTGTGGGCAGTAATGCCCTTCGTTCTCTATGGCTGCTGGGGAAAATACTTCATCATGTGTTTTTTTCTAAAACCTTCAGTCAGAGGATCCCAAAGTACTTTACAAACAAATTAAAAACACCTGTGAGGAAAGTACTTACATTTATAGCGCTCGAGTTGCATTTGGGGAAGTAGAAGTGTGAAGGGGAGATGTAGACAAGGTTACAGCCAGAGCTGGAGACAAAACAAGGGGACAAAGGGACGGCATTACAAATACGTTTTGCTTTACCTATTGTGTGGCTTCTTGTGATCATAGTTTTTAATTCATAATGTTTATCTGAAAATGTTTTCCGTTAAAGTTTAAGATGCAAAGTTGTCTTTTATTACTGGAAAGAAAAATCTACCCTATTTCTTTAATGTTGTTCCTTCGGGCTAGTGTGAGGTTATCAAATAATCAAGGATTAAAAGGGGTCATGAAGAGACTGACTCACCTACTGGTGTCCAAGATGTGGATGTACTTACATACAGTTTCCTTTCATTGTAATCCCTTTACAGTGGAACAGGCTGCCAAAGGAGGTTGTGGCAGCTCCATCCCTGGCAGTATCCAAGGCCAGGTTGGATGGGGCTCTGGGCAACCTGCTCTGGTGAAAGGTGTTGCTACCCATGGCAGGGGCTTGAGACTGGGTTATCTCTGAGGTCCCTTCCAACCCAAGCCTATTCAGTGATTCTTTTTTTATGCTATTTAGGAGCAGTGAGTACAAGTAAGTGGAGTCTCCTTCACTGGAGATGTTTTAAACCCACCTGGATGTGTTCCTGTGCAACTTGGTCTGGGTGATCCTACTTTGGCATTTAAAGCCCACCTGGATCTGCTCCTGTGTGATTGGATCTAGGTCGTCCTGCTGTGGCAGGGGGATTGGACTAGATGATCTTTCAAGGTCGCTTCCAATCCATAATGCTTCTGTGATTCCTGACACAGCAGGATCACCTAGACCAAGTTGCACAGGAACTAGTGATCCTTGATGAACATTAATGAATGAAAGAATTATTCCCATTTCTTTATCTGTTGTGCCAATAGTGAGGCGAGCTGTTGAGTGACTGTATGCCAGGACCAAACAGACTATGGAGTATTTGCCACAGAATACAGAACCAAGAGGGAGTAACTCAGAAGTGAGGATAACAAGCTGTTCCAAGAATAGTATCTGCCTGTCACAATACACCAGGGCATTCCACTGACAGCTCATGTAAGTCAGATTTACATCAAGCTTCTTGAGTCTTCCTCAGTGCAGAGCTGGAAGTTTTCAGAACTTCCACAAAAGAGTAAAACTACCTAATGGGGCTGTGGGGGAGTGTTGTTTGCTTGTTTATCATCAGAAAAGTTACTTGAAATCCATGAGTGACTCTTCCACACTTTAAATGAAGGTCTTTTGCGCCCCCAATGTCCTGGAAAAGCAGAATCATAGAAACATCACGTTTGGGTAGAGACCTAGGTGATCCTGCTGTGGCAGGGGGGTTGGACTAGATGATCTTTCAAAGGTCCCTTTCCAGTCCCTAATGATTCTATGATTCTATGAGATCATCGAGTCCAAATCAAACCCATAGTTTAAGTTGTTTAGGTATCTTTTGTCGTTGTTCATTTTCCTTTTGGGGTCATTTTGTAAAATCAGAGTATTTCTATTTTCCTTTGTCTGAGTTCATGGTCTTTTCAAGCAGAAGCACTACTTGGGGAAAAATAAGTTGTAGGGCACACGCCGGCTCCCTAAGAGCCAGCATTAGTCAGCCTAATAAATATTGGCAGTTCTAATGTGAGGAAGAACTCAGAAACCCAACCTACTTCCTGGCAGGTAGCTCGACAGAGTGCAGAGTTTCATAGTATCTGAGTGATCACAGTGTCAGTCCTGTTACTGCTCTCATGTTCTTTCTGTTGCTGACGTGCAATTACGGACTTTCACAACTGAAGTGATGACAATTGCTCTGCTCTGCCTGTCTCTGTGTGTGTGTGTGTCTTTCCCCTGAATCCAACTCAATCTAGCAATCTGTAATTTGATAAAGTGGAATTGAAATGACAGGCACAACAGAAGTGCCAAAACAATAATTTGACCTCCCACTGAAATGTCAGTGTGTTGAGCTGCGTGATTTCTGCACGTGCTGGATGCACAGGAGGGACGTGGACAGTCTACCTGTGCTGCCACTCTGCCTCTTCAGGCAGACTGCTAGGGAGAGGTATTGCTGCAGCGTGTCTTTTTGCCAGTGTTCCATCACTAATTGCTCTTGTTCCATCACTAATTGCTTGTGAGAAGAGACCAGCACCAACCTCTCCACAATGTTCCTTCAGGTAGTTGCAGAGTGATGAGGTCTCCTCTCAGCCTCCTCTTCTTCAAACTAAAGAGCCCCAGCTCTCTGTCTTTCCTCATAAGATTTATTCTCCAGGCCCTTCACCAGCTTAGTTGCCCTCCTCTGCACCTGCTCCAGC
>JAOXOE010032699.1:0-10790 GCA_028565055.1 Phoeniculus purpureus
AATCATTAGGGATTGGAAGAGACCTTGAAAGATCATCCAGTCCAATCCCCCTGCCACAGCAGGATCACCTAGACCAAGTAGCACAGGAACACATCCAGGCAGGTCTTAAATGTCTCTCAGCTTAATCCACACTTATTCCAACACAAGCAACACATTCTAACGGCTTTTAAGGGAGCTCATATTTGCTTTACAGATGCTCTCAATAATATTTGTGCATTTTTTTCTTACATGCCTTTTCCCGATCTGATAACGCTGGGTATGAGAGAACAGACCTCACTGGAGACCCAGCCTCCTTGAACTTTTGCCTTTTGGAGATGTTCCATCATAAAGGGACATGTTTCCATGGCACTCTGCCACAGATCACTGCTCCTGCAATACAGTCAGGTACGCCAGCAGTGCTTGTCTGGTATTTTAATACCTGACTGCTTCGAGTCAGACGTCGTTCCAGAGCTATTACCATTACTCAGGAATAGCTGGGGTGATAGCTGTAGGCTGTAGCTAACGTTTTAAGGAGAGATATTGGTTTCTGGGTCTTCCTGGATTGTGCAATGCCAGGCTATAGGGTTTCTTCTAGGCATGATTTCAATCATGGGATGTAGTTGGCATTCTTTACCATCGTCTGCTATGCAAAGATGCAGTATCATTCAAACGACATCATGGATTCACTTGGAAAGCCTCGTTCATCATGCATCCATCAGACAGACTGAAATAACACGTGCAAGCAGTGTCGCTCCTCTTTGCGAGACCTCGCAGATTGGAAGCATCGTGACTAACCGTAGCGCTTTGCTTATGAAAACATTTCTTTTTGTCCTCATATTCCGTGGATTTGGGACGTCATGAGTGCACTGGGCAGGATGTTGCCTCAAACTACCAAAATAAATCATGGATCTCCTTTGCCATTCTCCTGAGGCAACAAACATCGTATCAAAATCGCAGGTGGGGAAGCCCTTTTCCACAGGAAAGGGATTCAGGATGTTTCTGCAGAGGGATTTCTACCTCATAAACTCTATAACTTCTTGGTATCATCAAGAGATCACTCAAGCGGAGCAGAATACATGGATTTGTAACAAGGACAGCGATGCTAAGAGGGGCTGATTCTATGATTCTGTATTTAGCAGCTATCAAATACGAGGAAATTTTCCCAAACGGTAGAAATGCATTGCATTGATGTTTATAAATATGTGAAGGGTGGGTGTCAGGAGGATGGAGCCGGGGTCTGCTCAGGGGCATCTAATGATAGGACAAGGGGCAATGGGTGTGAGCTGGCACACTGGAGGTTCCACATCAATCTGAGAAGGAACTTCCTCCCAGTGAGGGTGACAGAGCCCTGGAAAGGGCTGCCCAGGGGGATTGTGGAGTCTCCTTCTATGGAGACATTTAAAACCCACCTGGATATGTTCCTGTACGATTTGATCTAGGTAACCCTGCTGTGGCAGGAGTATTGGACTGGATGATCTTTCAAGGTCCCTTCCAATTCCTAATGTTCTGTTATTCTGTCATTACTGCATAAAAGGACAAACAAATATTCTGACTTTAGAGAAACCTAAATTATAATCTCTGGGAAATGGAGGCAGTGAGAGTTGACTCTTTTAAAGGAATTTAACTTTTTTAAACAACTTGTATTAGACAAAATAATTTTCAAATGTAAATCTTTAGTGGAGCCATCGGTGGCTGTCAGTTATCATGTCTGCCTCTGTTTGAGCACCACTAACCCAGCACACATCAGTTGTTACTGTGACCATCCTGTGAAGAGAGGTAATCAGGTACTCTTTCAGAGATCACAGAATCATGGAACATCTAGTCCAAACCCCCTGCCACAGCAGGACCACCTAGATGAAGTTGCACAGGGACAGGTCATTAGATGACACTGAGCAGAGCCTGGATCCATCCTCCTGACACCTGCCCTTCATGTACGTATCAACATTCATGAGGTCACCTCTCAGTCTCCTTTTTCCAAACTCAAGAGATCCAGCTTCTTCAGCCTTTCCTTGTCAGGGAGATGTTCCACTGCCTTCTTCATCTTTGTGGCTCTGAGCTGGACTCTCTCCAGCAGTTCCATGTATTCTGTATCAGGTCAAATCGTGCTATTGATGCATACAGGTAGGAGGTTCTCTGTGTATTTTATTACCACAAAACCCAGCTATATTCATGACGTTGGTGTGTGAAACACATGCAGCAAGAGCAACTTCTAGTCTTTTGAGGCTATCAGCATGTTCATATGTACTCCTTACCTTATTATTAAGGATGCAATATCTTTATTATATAACTTTGTATTTCTTGAACACTAGGGACTGGAAGAGACCTCAAAAGATCATCCAGTCCAATCCCCCTGCCACAGCAGGATCACCTAGACCGTCATCCAGTCCAATCCTCCTGCCAGAGCAGGATCCCCTAGATCAAGTCGTATAGGATGGCTGAAATAATTCCCTTATTGTAGCTGTGCAAACCGCATACTCTTGTCCATGAACAGGAAACTGGTTTCTGTGATACGACCACCAAATCTTTTCCAGTTATTAACTAGAGGTCACAACTGCTGTGATTTAATTAATTCATCTATCTCTACAATGGATGTTACTCTGTTAATAGCATATTCGACAAAAGAGGTGGCGGAAGAGGTGAAGCACGTTGGAGATGTGGCGAACCCAGTGACGGTCGTTACAAAGGCTGCAGTGCCATACAGTGAATGCAATTTGCTCAATGCACTTAATGCTGTCTATTAAAAGTCTCATCCTGTTCTCACCAGGGAAGCAAGCTGTGCCAAATATACTTATCTATGGAGTTTAATGTGACCATACTATATGGCCTTCCTGTTCAAAATATGCCCAAACGATGTTGTTTCAGGGTGGACAGCTTGTATTAAGGTAAAGAAATAAAGGGATGCTGCTGTGGCAGGGGGGTTGGACTGGATGATCTTTCAAGGTCCCTTCCAATCCCTAATGTTCTGTGATTCTATGATTCCATGAAACACACAGACAAATGGACTTGGTCTAGGTGATCCTGCTGTGGCAGGGGGATTGGACTAGATCATTTTTCGAGGTCCCTTCCAATCTCTCATGATTCTATGATTCTATGAAATATTGGGCTGGTCTATAGAAGCACATTCCACCATGTTCAGTGCGTGAAGCCTTTTCGTCTTTCATTCAAAAATGACATGGGAAGACGTCCGACTGGTGATTGGTTACACGTCTTAATCATGAAATGAGGTAGTTAGTGGTTAGTGGAGAGGGACTAATTATACCTAAAGAGTATTTATGCCTATTTCATTCCAAATAATGACTTTTGCTCCAAAACTGAGGCAAGTTTCTTGGTTAGCGCCTTTACCACCCCCACAGAAAGGAAAATGGGAGGGGAAAGGTGCAAAGGAGACATTAAGGTGCTGCATGTTCTTAGGTTTTTCCTTTGTATTAGGTATTTTTTGATACTTATTGTGTGTCAGATCTCTAGGATGACGAACAGGCAAATCCATCTGTCTTCCAGGTCTCAAAGGACGTAACAGCATGCCGAACCAGCCCATTAAATCTCTGTGGCACACATGTCGCCTTTTATCCTCTTCTACGTGTGCTGATGGAAATCAGCACTGGTAGGTTTGTGAAAGAATGGAGAAAACGTGCTAGGTGTTGAAATGGCAGCAGAAAACATAATCAGAATGGCTCAGCAGTCTGCAATGGCTGACATCCCTAACCAGACCACACAGCACACAGCCATGGCTACGTCCTGCAGTCCAGGACATCTCTGCCCATGCCTCAGGAGGGGTGGGAAGGCATAAAAGCTCTTTTACCCTCTCCCAGGCAAATTCAGACTCACTGGGGCCATAATTGGGTCCAGTGTATGGACCCATGCTCCTGCCAATCTCATGTTGCCATATGTCCCACTGCTCTAGCTATCCCGTGTTGCCATCTGTCCCCACGCCAGCCCGGACGCTTGGGGCCATCTGCTTCTGCCTGACCTATCTCGTAGGGCCAGCTGTCTCGCCCCTCTGCAGGCTGGTGCAGCCACACACCTTTTCTAGAGGTACACAAATTCCTACCAGTGATGGGTTAAATAGGCAGCAGCCTAGAAAAATCAATTTGTTCTGTCTGCATTTCCCAATCAGTGTCTGATCCAAGCTTTGGCATGAAACCTCTTTTTGCAAGTCCTCCAAAGCTTCAGCATGGATGTTTTATTGAAACCCTGAGCTCAGGCAGCAGAAGTAGAACGGTGAGGCAGTGGAAATCAGTTTTGTGCTGCGTCTGTTCCTCTGGTGCTGTGTCAGAGTTCATTTTGGAGCACGAGGAGCTTTCAGATCTGTTCCTGCGCCTTCATCAATGTCTGGCTTGGAATTACGAAGAGTTAGTAAGCACATCTCAAACGTAGTGCCATTCCTGCTGTGGCAGGGGATTGGACTGGATGATCTTTAAAGGTCCCTTCCAAATCCCTAATGATTCTGTGATTCTATAAATAAACCCATCTAGCGTCCGGCTTGCAGAAAAGTCTGAATCCATGTATCTGTGTTCAACAGAGTGAGTGGAAAAAATAGAAATACTTTTGAATTCCATGAGGAAAAAAAAAAGCACCTACTTTGGTGACTGTGGGCACTTAGCTGTATCTAGCTGAGGGCTGTGGGGAGAATTTTCCACCTTCTAGTCGCATATTCACATACCAGCTCCCTACTGGGACAAAACGCAGGCATGCACCAGCTGTCTCTTCTTCTTCCCTCCCACCTTCCTGCAATCTGGTTCTTACAGAAAAGAAAGCTGAAGGTGTGGGCTGGACAGGAGCCATCATTTTTTCTAGCAGGTAAGTCTAGACGTAGCTTATAACACCCCTCATACCAATTCCCTTCCCTCATTTCCAACCCGTAGCACATTTCTGCTTAAGTTGTAGTCAAACGGCTACATTTAAGTGTTTGCATTTGAAGGATGCCATGGAGAAATGATGGATGCCATGCAGCGCCGTGATTGCTGCAAAAGGTTTAGGGAGGGATTGTTTCCACATTCAGGCTGTTTATCCAATAGAATATTTTCCCTGAAACAGTAGACGTTAAAATATGAGTTTGAAAACCCCCCATGCAGTGACACAGATGCTTAACTTCGGTAGGTCCAGAAAGCCACCCTGTGGTGAGTATTCTGTTCACTCTGTCTCTCTGCAAGACCGGATCTATTGAGGTGCTTCTAAAATTAACAACCACGTTATTCTGGTACTAAAGGTACGAGCAGCAACCTGACACAAATTGGAATCCATTGGAATCCATAGGTGGTGTTAAAGCAGAGACACAAATCAATCTTTTCCTTAACTATTTTCATAAGGTTCAGGTCAGATGTCCAGGGTTTAAGTCACAGCTGCATGATTACTCTGGACTCCATAGGAGGTTCCATATAAATATGAGAAGGAACTTCTTCATGGTGAGGGTGACAGAGCCCTGGAAGGGGCTGCCCAGGGGTGTTGTGGAGTCTCCTACTCTGGAGACGTGTAAAACCCTCCTGAATATGTTCCTGTGCAGCTGGATCTAGGTGATCCTGCTGTGGCAGGGGGATTGGACTAGATGATCTTTTGAGGTTCTTTCCAACCCCTGATGTTCTGTGGTTCTGTGATTCCATAGTAGAGGACTTTGTTGGTTGTCAGATGTTCTCTGGGCTTAAAATTGCACTAAGAATTTTAAAATTACTTCACAATCTGTAATAAGTAACAATGAGTTGCCCTGACAATCTACTATTTGTAGTAGGGGTCCTGGTGGCCAGCAGTATGGCCAGGAGCCAACAACGGGCCGTTTGGGCCAAGAAGGCCAATGGCATCCTGGGGTGGATTAGAAGGGGGATGGTTAGTAGATCAAGAGAGGTTCTTCTCCCACTCTGCTCTGCCCTACTGAGACCACATCTGGAATCCTGTGCCCAGTTCTGGGCCCCTCAGTTCCAGAAGGACACGGAGCTGCTGGAGAGTGTCCAGTGCAGAGCCACCAAGATGATGAAGGGAGTAGAACATCTCCCTTATGAGGAAAGGCTGAGGGCGCTGGGTCTCTTGAGCTTGGAGAAAAGGAGACTTAGGGGTGACCTGATTCATGTTGATAGATATGTGAAGGGTGGGTCAGGCTCACCAGGTGGGTTTTAAACCCACCTGGACATGTTCCTGTGCAACTTGGTCTAGGGGATCCTGCTGTGTGAAGGGGATTGGACTGGATGATCTTTCAAGGTCCCTTCCAATCCCTAATGACTTGGTCTAGGTGATCCTGCTGAGGCAGGGGGATTGGACTAGATGATCTTTCAAGGTCCCTTCCAGTCCCTAATGTCCTGTGATTCTGTGATTTATTCCTTGGAAGAATATCTGCTGACTGTACTATGTCCACCTGAAAGAAGTAACTTGCGGCTTTCTGAGAGGGCTGCTGATGAATATGGGCACACATAAGCTGTCTAGAGTTACAACCATGGTGAAAGGGAGATTCTGTTGAAAACACTGTCTGACCCCAGGCTGTGCGTCCTTCAGTTAGAACAAAGAGAATAAGGAATTACCTAAGCAAGGAGATCATATGTTAGTAGTTACTCCATAAAGAGGCATTTACAACTGAGTTACTTCAGGTGAAAACAGGGATCGGTGAAAGAATATCTCAGTAGATCTTAGTCTCTCGTCAAAGCCTGACCTCCGCTGAAGCTGGAGCCATCCTGTTTAACAGCACAGCCAAGATGTTTGCGTTGCGAGGAGGGAATCCACGGCACCGGCTACAGTTGCCTGCGGGCCCTGGTGCAGCAGCTACGCCGAGCACGTGAAAGATGCGGCAAAGTCGGTATGCTGACGATCAGCTTACTGGCGCCAGCCCAATCCATTAGTTGGTTTTGTCTCGGAAAGGCAAGCCGAACCCAAAGCTGTTGCTTTCAGAGTTTGCAGCACTGGTGCTGGCTGGAATGCAGGGAGCGTGTGCTGCCTGCCCGCTGCACTGGCAGCAGACTGCTCAGCCACCGAGAGATAGGGTTACTCACCAAAGAGCGTGTGGTAGGTTTTGATAACAAGTGAACAGATGCTATTGAACCCTACCCGATGCTGCTGCGGTTCCCAGGAAGAGTGTGAAAAGGGGAGGAAGAGACGGGGTGGGGGAGAAAATCCCAAGATGTGGTAAAGGTACACAATCAGTCATTTTGCTGCTGTGAGTCAGAGCAGCAGGTAGTCCATTAAGCCCCACGTCTTCACTGAACAACTGGAAGGCTGATAGCCGTTAGAAGCAGGTCATATTTAATAGCAGTTTACTCCCTCAAGCCTTTATCCTACAGTACTTCTAAATGATTCCTTGGCAAGTAACCTCCATTTGTTTCTCCTGCACGGAACTGGGAGAGGGAATAAGGAAAGACGTTTGTTTTTGCAGAACTGGATCCCCTGCCACCCACTCCCCTCTGAATCCCAACTCCTATCTGCTCAAGCCAAAATGAACTTTAATAGATGAGCTGAACTCATTAGCTGTGTGAGGCTCATGCTTGCAGTCATAACGAGTTTAAAATGTGTGGCTGCATCTTGAAGAAGAACAGAGCTTGACATAATTTCAGTTATCAAATACTGGTAATTGACACAGAGACAGGCTGTGCTTTACACTGGGTTGTAATTAATCCACTTGAGTGACCTCAAAGGCTGCACTTCTGAGAAATCTACCACTTACGTTTTGATTCTTTGTCAACTGCTTTAGCAGACATAAATTACAAATGAGGTACTAATGAAGTATTTCATCACCTGTTTACCTTCAGTGATCAGTTCCCTTACTCTAATTTACGGGAGGCACAGGTTTTTTTGAAGCTACTGTCAGCTGGAGCTGCCTTTTACTCTGAGAGGTTATAAATTAGCACATAGCTGTGCTTGCTCTCACTGGCTCTTTGTTCTGGTTTTAAAGTAAAGGAGGAAATAAGTTTGGGATTAGAAACTATAGATTAAAAAAAGAGAGGAGAAAACAGAGTTTCTTCTGACTATTCTTTTCTTTGGAGGCTCACAAAAGGGAAGGAGTTTTCTCTCTGATAGAAACACACCAAGTCCTCTGGCAGGGAGTGCGGCTGTGTCTATTTACACCAGTAGGGCATTTGGCTCTTGGAGAAATGAAATCCTGCCATACTACCAAGTTGGAGTGACCACAGAATCAGAATCACAGAATATTAGGGATTGGAAGGGACCTCGAAAGATCATCCTGTCCAATCCCCCTGACACAGAAGGATCACCTAGACCAAGCCGCACAGGAACAGGTGGGTTTGATCTTGAAGTGCACATCATAGGATTGCCACTGAAATGCCTAAATGACACTGGCTGATTTAAAAAGTCCTGCATGCAGGCTGAAAAAACATGTAGTGAGGTATAATTTGAGGGGCAAGTACGCAATGCCTTACAACAAGGAACAATGCATGTGAGCTGCAACAGAGGAGGTTCCACATCAGTATGAGAAAGAACTCCTTCACGGTGAGGGTGGCAGAGCACTGGAAGGAGCTGCCCAGGGAGGTTGTGGAGTCTCCTTCTCTGGAGATATTTAAAACCCACCTGGCCATGTTCCTGTGCTATTTCATCTAGGTGATCCTGCTCTGGCAGGGGGTTTGGACTAGATGATCTTTCGAGATGCCTTCCAATCCCTAATGTTCTGTGATTCTGTGATTCATGGACTGACACAAGGCACAGTCATACCAACTGCCTCATCCTGATGCTGTAACGCCTGTGGGATGCTCCTAATTGCTCCTGCCAGTGGCTCCCTTCAGTTGCAGCAGCACTTTCTCATGGGCTCTGCACTATCTTCTCCATGATGGAGGCTCTTTCATCAGCTAGGTACCAGTCCTTTTACATCTGTTCCTCCCAGCATCCTGATTGTCTTCAACTTCTTCCTGCTGACCACAGCAGCTTCTCCAGCTCTATGCTGGTGTCTCTACTGGTTTTTTGGGCTCCTGTGGTGCCCATAGTAGCTTTGAACCCAGGGGAAGCTAAACACTCTGTTTTTAATGTGACAGCTCTGTGTTTTATCAGTTCTCCTAAGTCAGAAAAAAAACCCAGGAAAATCTTCTAATGTTATTTCCAGAGAACTAAGAGGAAGAATGAAGAAAGTAGGTTCGTGTAATTTTTGAGTTCTGTTTGGTGCTGGGCATTTTGCACAGAAGCCACTAATTGACTCACAGCTGTCTGGAGCTCAGGAAAAACTTACTTTTCAAGTCTGAACCAAACCAGCGAAGGTACTATGTGACAGATCATCTGGATTTCATCGCACTTCAAGGCGGAACAGGAGGTTACCTGACAAATGAGATTAGCACGTTTTCATTAATTATTTTATGAGGTACTTAATTGGCTCCTTTACAGAGTGAATGGAAGGAGAGAGACAGAGAGACAGTTAGGCTCCTGTGTTCTGGAGCGGGAGGCAGTGTGCAAAAGGTGGGGTGAGACACAAGATCAGTGGGCAACACAGGGAGCTCTAATCCTGCCTGTCATGAGGAAACAGGCTGTGCCCAAAATCACAGTTCTGTTTGCATTTGAAAATTTCCTGTACTAAATAAAGAAACAAGCTAGCACTTGTTTACAAACCCTCATTTACAAACATCCCGGAAAAACCCAGCTGCAAACCCATCCCAACTCTCCAGAGCTCCACCACGTAACTGGGGTTGATAAGAAAGTGTAATCATAGAAGGTGGTCCTGCTGTGGCAGGGGGTTTGGACTGGATGATCCTTCGAGGTCCCTTCCAATCCCTAATATTCTGTGATTCTGTGACTCATAGAATGAAAGCATCAGGGAGTCCCTGGGTGTGGAGGCTGAGGCTATCCTACCACAGGGTCTCAGGGCCTTCCACGGAGAGGAAACAGCCTGTGCCCAGGAGGCAAGTCAGAGAGCATCTCAACATGTGCTACCTCCTGGGACAAGGAAGAGTTCAATGAACGATGCCTAGCATGTTGGAAGCTCAAACACACACACACTTAGACATCTCCCAAAGATGGAACTGCACGGACCACGTGCCTTAAGAAGTTTCTTCCTAAGCCTGTTTATGCACTCAGGTCCAGTTGTCATAGGAAAGTCACAGCGTAAGTTCCCGCTGCACTGGTAAAGTCATATTCTGAAATGATTCGTCTCTGGATCTGTTTTGCTCTAGGTTTTGCAGCCTGTGATGCTTAGGGTAAGGATGCACTTGAGACAACTCTACCGGAATGCCGCATGCACTGAACCCTGGACACCCTTCTCCAGGCATCTATGATTTGGAAACCCATTGTTGAGATTCATAGCCCTACATCAGGCAGGATCTGCTCCGTGGTCACTGCTCGGTGGAAAGTATGGGAAAACAGAAGGCTGTGTTTGTCTTTTGAACGCACTATTTCCTGGACCTCACCACATCTCCTCTTTGTCTCTCTCTCAGCAGAGCTGATCACCTCTCCAGCGGCTAGGGGCTGGCCGTACTGAGTGCAACAAGTATGCACGTCTTGGGAAAAGCAAAACCTGAATCCAAAAGTGTCAGTGAGGCCTCACCCACTAACAATTTCCATAGGTTTTCATGACTAATTACCTTGCTCTACAAGGTGGGGGGGATGTTACTACTATAGCAACTGTCACAATGCACAACACTGAGCACTTCCTGAGGCAAGCTGTACATCTTGCAGGTGCAGATGCAATGACTTATTTTCCCTTTTACAGTTTTTCAACTGTTGTGAGAAATATACCAGGGGTTTATTTTTTCAGGATTCCTCTGATGCTGCGTTCTGTGGGACTCCCTTTTATTAAGGAAATTTGTGTTTAGAAGAGAAATTATTCCTGTGTGACTTGGTCTAGGTGGTCCTGCTGTGGCAGGGGGATTGGATGGGATGATCTTTCGAGGTCCCTTCCAATCCCT
>JAOXOE010032700.1:0-10790 GCA_028565055.1 Phoeniculus purpureus
ACCTCATTAATGTTTATAAATATGTGAAGGGTGGGTGTCAGGAGGATGGAGCCAGGCTCTTCTCAGTGTCATCTAGTAATAGGACAAGGGGCAATGGGTGTAAGCTGGAACATAGGAGGTTCCACATAAATATGAGAAGGAACTTCTTCATGTTGAGGGTGACAGAGCACTGGAACAGGCTGCCCCTGGGCTTGTGGAGTCTCCTTTCACTGGAGAGGTTTAAGACCCGCCTGGATGTGTTCCTGTGTGACTTGGTCTAGGTGATTGTGCTGTGGCAGGGGGATTGGACTAGATGATCTTTTGAGGTCCCTGACAATCCGTGATGTTCTGTGATTCTGTGACTCCTTCCCCAAACCCCACACTTAGATTTATTCTGGCGATCAAACACTTCCTTCTGCTTCTCATGTACAGTTTGAGGAATATTTCAGTTGGAGCTCTCTTGGACACGTTCAGCTTTGGGAATTGTTGAGTAGCTACACTGAGCCAGAGACAACTTGGAGGGTTTCCACTTAACTCCATGTTTGGCGATGAGTTATGATGATGCTGATTGCACAAAAGGTTTGGACCAGCACATCTGGCTGAGGAGCATTGAGGTTGGCTGAAATCTCTCAAAATACTGTCAAGAAAACATAGTTTGTGTCTTCACATTCAATGATGTGCCAGGTCCTTTCTTTTGATGGAGTAGCAGATGCAAATGGAGTTCTTCTGTTTTCATTCCATTCCCAGAAATCCCAAGCTGTTTTCCTCCAGGATTTGTGTTAGGAAAATGAAGCAAGATCATTGTTCTCTGATACTGGTTGTACTAGAAGATGGTAAAGTTTGGAAGAAGCCAAAATCCATCCTTTTCTCACTACACCAACAGCTCCACTATAGAATGTAATCCAAAGTGCGAGTCTCCTCAGCTGAGGTCTGAGCAGCAACTCAAGCACCCCAGACCTCACAGCAACATTTTAGAGGTGGGACAAGTGGCTGAGGACATTATGGGGAATAAGCAAAGGCTGTGGAAGGGCAAAGAGCAAGGAGAAGCAGAGATCCTTTGGTGCAGGATGCATACCAGAGGGTGAGAAGAGAGAGAAGTAGTGTCTTCGTGTGCTGCAGCTGTCTCTGCTCAAGGGAAGGAAGTAAAACTACCCTGCGCAGAGGTTTGGCCCTTATGGGTTGGTTGATTTAGACTTTATGGGAGTTCAGAGGCTTTTATCATAGAATCACAGAATCATTAGGGATTGGAAGGGACCTCAAAAGATCATCTAGTCCAATCCCCCTGCCACAGCACGATCACCTAGACCAAATCACACAGAACATATCCAGGCGGGTTTTAAACGTCTCCAGAGAAGGAGACTCCACAACTCCCCTGGGCAGCCTGTTCCAGAGCTCTGTCACCCTCACTGTGAAAAAGTTCCTTCTGATATTGATATGGAACTTCCTATGTTTCAGCTGACACCCATTCCCCTCATCCTATCACAAGGTGACATTGAGAAGAGCCTGGCTCCATCCTCCTGACACCCACCTTTGACATATTTATAGACATTAATGAGGTCACCCCTCAGTCTTCTCCTCTCCAAGCTCAAGAGACTCAGCTCCCTCAGCCTCTCCTCATAAGGGAGGTGCTCCACTTCCTTCCTCATCCTCATTGCTCTACGCTGTACTCCAGCAGCTCCACATCCCTCCTGAACTGAGGAACCCAGAACTGGACACAATACTCCAGATGTGGTCTCACCGGGGCAGAGTAGTGGGGGAGAAGAACCTCTCTCAATCTGCTAACCATTCCCTTTCTGATCCACCCCAGGATGCTTTTGCCCTCTTGGCCACAATATGAAATGTAAGAGCTTAGAACAAGGGGTAAAACTTGAGAAGAGCTCAAGAGGTAAGAGAAAGAGGTAAGAATTTGCAAAGGAAGAATTTAAGAAGAGGTAAGAGCTGATAGATCCACTTGTACAGGCAAATCCTACAACGTACTGACATCTGAGCCTTGAGGCTTCGACCCCATCCCTAACTCCCCATGTAGTTCCCTTTCCCTCCTGCTTTTGCCTCCTCTTCCTGCTCTCTCAGTCAGCACTGCGGTCAGTGAGATGGTTGTTTCCTTCCTCCCGAGTGCCATAAAGAGGCTGCAAGACCTGGAGGTCACTGTGACAAGGATGGAGAACCTGTATCCAAAGCAGGGACAACCCCACAGCAATTTCCTCAACTGCTGCAGAGGTTGTGTTGCTGCAGTTTGCTGTGACCCTGAGTTTGCAGTGTTTTGACTGTGGAAAACAAAAGTTTGGATGCTGAGCAGGTCCAGGTCAGGGCTGGAGGGGTGTTCCTAAATGCATACAAACACAGATACTTCTTGCTTCCAGAACAGTTAGTAAATATTTGTTTTAAGCCCTGATTTTGTGGGCCCTGAGAAGTTTCAAGTGGCAGCAAAATGGTTTCAAGCTGAAAAGAGGCAGAAATTCCTCCCTGTTGGGGCGATGAAGCACTGGAACAGGTTGCCCAGGGAGGCTGTGGCTGCTCTATTCCTGGAAGTGTTCAAGGCCAGGCTTGATGAGGCTCTGGGCAACCTGGTCTGGTGAGAGATGTCACCAGGCAGGGGATTGGGGCTGGATGATCTCTGAGGTCACTTCCAACCCAAACCAGTCTGTAATCTTCCTATTTCTCATCCCTCAAGAAGACAGTGCTGGTGTTCTGTGTTCACAGCCTTCCCACCTTCTTCTCTTCCCTGGTCTTCAGCAGACTTTGCACTGGGGCGAATCCCTCAGCGTTAGGGTAGATCTCAGGGTCCTTTAGTGATGGCAGCGAGGGGTGCTGCAGGCTGCTGCTTTCAAAAGTATTCCGAGAGCTTTGTTTTCTTACCCTCTTGGTTTCGTACGCCAGATGCCTGTTCAGAGGCCAGATATCCTAATTTGTTTCATATTTGAAGGCCATTTCCATATCCTTTGTAGGAATTTTACTTCACTAGCTCATAATCACTAACAGATGCTTCTAATATTCTACAATGAACCTGGACAAGCTGCAGTTTATTTCGTTTTGCAGCTTTTCCACTTCCAACTGCAGCAACTTGCCACAGCTAAACCCAACTCCTGTTACCTGATTTTGCTAACTGAATCCTTTATGGCTTTCCCCACACCCCATGAATAATTATGGCTTGATTTTATTCCAAATAATTAATTGCAAAGGGTTACTTTTTGTGTCATTTCTTGTCTCCAAGATTTGCTGCTGGATAAATCAAGGTGATCTCCCAACATGTTGCTTGGCTTATGATTAAGAGCAGGCATAAAAATTTATTGGCTTAGTGTTTAGAGTTTTTTCTCAGGGATGTTTGGGCTGGCTTCTGCCTGTTTTTAAGTTTTTCTGAGCATACATAGGAAATGAAGAAAAATAATAAAAATAAGTCTTCATAGTGACATGAATTACCTTAAATTCAATTTATGAATTGGTTTTGACCAGGATTGTCAGAGCCAGAAAATGAGGAAAAGCAAAAGGACTTCAAAACCATCACTGAACTGGAAGTTATTTGGGGTCAGTACAGGAATATCAAAGATTCCTGTCAGTGTTAGTCCAGTGTTACAAGGGGACACAGAGCATCTTGCTGGACTGTTTGGGTACCTCTTTTATGAGTATGGAACAAGCATCTTAGTTCATAAACTGGCCCCAGCAAGCAAATCCCTTACAGGCAGAGTGAGATAAAGTCAACCCGAGCCAAGAAGTAAACACAAGGAATAAATAAACCCCATTAATAAGCAAAAAATCACAATTCTGCCTCATAGAACTGTAACAAACGGACTCTGGACACAGAGCTCAAAGCAGCCAGGTAAAGGTGAAATTCTGACAGGGCTTGTGTCTCTCTGAGTGTCTGGTACCACTGGTGGCTGCCAGAGAGGAGCTCGGTGGGACAGCTGGGCAGAGCTGTGGGGTTAGGGTCTCTCCAGCAGCCTCTCTAGAGTGATTTGGTCAGTGCTGCAGATCCCACAAAAAAAGGGGAGCTCCAAAACTAGCTCAATATTAAATTCTTCCCGGCAGGTCTGGGTGGACACAAATTCACGGCACACAAACTGCTTTGATTTGACACTAATGTTTGCTCGTGACAGATGGCAATAAAAAGCCCTTGTGGGTTTTTCTTTATGCTGGCTTTATAAACTTCAGTGTGTGTCACTGTTCAATAACCATTGCAACAGGACAATAATTTTTCTGAAGTGTTTCATTGCACAATGTTTAAACAAGGCATTAAATATTTGCACGAGACAGGAATGACGTCGCTGTCAGAGTTTTAAAGAAGGTGGGGACCAACGGGTGAGTTCTTATGCTGAATTCCACAAGGTTGGCTCACAAACCCACTTTCTCACAAGGTGACAAGATCCAGCAGGAAGAATGGGAGAGGAAACATTCTCCAGGTCTTGCTCACTGCATCCTTCTGTTTGTCCTCTCCTTTGTGACTGATGTTCTCTCCTAGAGAGATTGTCTCCAAGGCTCTGCTCAACCTAGGAGCTGCACCTGGATTTGTAGAATCAAAAGCAAAGATGGGCAAATATTTTCTGAGACAAAAGGATGCAGCGTGCACACACGCAGATATTCTCTATTGAAGGGTTCCCTTGATTAGCTCAGGTGCTATTTAGGCTGAAAAATAGGTAGCATTCCAGATTGCCCAGAGCTCCATCAAGCCTGACCTTGAATGTCTGCAGTGATGGGGCCTCTACTACCTCTCTAGGCAACCTGTGCCAGAGGTCCAGCACCCTCAGATTAAAGAACTTTTTCCTGATATCTAACCTAAATCTACCTTTTTGCAGCTTAAAACCATGATCCCACATCCTATCCCTCTACACCCTGCCCTTGTGAACAGTCTTCCCCAGTCTTCTGATAGGCTCCTTTAAGATATTATTGGAAGGTCATTGTAAGGTCCCCTCAGAGCCTTCTCCTCTTCAGGAGGAGAATTTAGTGGCAAGGAGATGTTTCAGCCATTAGTTGGTTTGCATGTGGTGTTTTATCCTTGCACAGTGAATTTCAAACTTACTTGTTTATTTGCCACCTGCCATCTCTGCTTATATTAAGGGATCTATGACACAATTTTCAGCTCACACCTATAAAATGAAGGGATAACAACCTGCAGGTCACTGGTTTTGCTCTCCTGTAACACCAGATTATAAGGTACTGAGGCGGCTGGAGCACTCAAACAGCGATAAAGGCAGGTTGCTCTTCTAAAGCCATATTACGATTACCAATAAAGCAACTGTCTCTAAATTTTGAAGCAATCAATATCTGTGTCACCTCCTTTTAGTGAACAGTTTGTTTTCTCAGCACGTCCCAAACCCCAGTTTGGTCCATCTTGTGATCCTCTCGTTTTCATGAGTAGGCATTTCTTCCCTGCATCACCGTGAACTTCTGAGGAAATGGTCTCTTCCGCCTTGCCCAGTCACACCAGTTTGACATATCTCTGCTTGTTTCCTCACGTAAGTGTACCAGAACTGTTGTGTTTATCTCCTCGCATTGCGTAGTTGGGCTTAATCAGCAGGAGGATGGCAGAGTGAAAATGAGCATCGCTTTGTTAGCTTTAGGGATTAAAGAGAAAATTATGTCACCTTTGGTGTGGCCAAAGTGGAACATTTCATGAGCAGAAATAGTCACCGAGACACGGGAAGCAGTGAAAAACAGTGGAGAGGGACTAAACAGAAATTTTCAACTATGTTAATTCCAGCTGGAGAGACCACAGGGAGAAAGTTCTTTAGCTTTCATTGCTCTTAAATTTCAGGGAGTTTGCATAACGGCTGCCAAAAGCTGGGCACTTGCGGACGTGACCTACCAACCTGCTGGTGGGTAAGGCCAAGACTTTTAAGGATTTTTACCAATATTTTACTGAAGAGGAATGTGATAAGAAACCAGTTTCCCTGGAAATGATTGGTGTATTATCTTAGCTATAGTGACATGGATTAGTGGTGACCTGACTGTGCTGGGGAAACAGCTGGACTCAATGGGCTGAAAAGCCTTTTCCAGCCTGAACATTTCTGGTTCTCTGAGGTATTGCTGTGAATATTGTGAGTAAGGTTTCCTTCCTGGCCCCTGGTCACATCCACCCCTTCCTTTTGAAAGACTCTTCAGCTGTGGTTATGATTTCATTCTTGGTCTTGTCCAAACAGATCTAGAATCATAGAATCATTCAGGTTGGAAAAGACCCTTGGGATCATTGAGTCCAATCATCAATCCTAATCAAAAGTTTAATCTAGAAGATTTAAGGGAAATTAATGATGTAAAGGAAAAAAGAGAGAACTGTACTTTTTTCCTGTGTAAGACATGTCTTACTGTGGAGTTTTCCATGCAGAGAGCTCAAACCCATCCTGACATTTTATCTTGACTGTTTTAAATCATCCTGGCTGACCTCGTGTTCAGAGGGGAATGTGCAAAACAATAGCAGGGAGCGAATGCCAAGGGTATTTACAGCACAATCATGGGAAATGCTGATGACCTCCCAGTGCCACCAAGTCCTTTTCCTTCCCCCAGGCTTGTCCCCGCCACTGCACTGCTGGCCTCTGGTTCCATGAGCCTCTTCAATAACGCAATTGTTATCAATATCCAAAGCATACATATTCCAAGGGAACATTTTGAAGGGCACAGCAAAATCTCATCACAACAGGACTACAATAACTTTTTTAACATGTTTGAATGCTGCTGCTTATGACAGAGATGTGCAATATTTAGAAGCAAATTCTCTCGTTGGACTAGATGATGCTCAGAGGTCCCTTTCACCCCACTATTCTGTGGTTCTATGAGACTCTATTGGAATAGAAGGTTTCTTTTTCTGAGTTTATGCAGCTGCTGTGATTTAGATATTTATGTTTAATTAACTATTCTTTTCTAGCCTTCAGGATTCCAATAGGTAACTTTGCTTATTCACAGTGAATGCAGCATTTCAGAAGGAGCAGAGTAAACTTGGCCGTAAAAATGTGTTTCTTTACAAGAGGGAGGGGGTTTGCTGTTAATATTTCACTGGGGAAGGCAGCTGTTGATCCCAAGAGGAAATGCCTGGTGATCCCAGGGAACAAGTCACAGGCAGGAATGATCTCAGCAGAAATGTGGTAGAAACCATTTTCTTCTACAAATAATGGAGGTATTTGAAAATAGAACGGTGTGTCATGGTGTGACACCACTGAAATACAAGGAAGTTTTAAATGAGCTGGAGAAGGTACCAGGAGTTTGCTGTTATATTTAAGAAAATGTGAGATGGTGGAAGATCAACACAGTGGCATGGGAATGGATCTGAGGAGGTAATGTAGCCCACTCGCAGGGATTGACTCACCTGAGAGTAAAGTTTATTGTTTATCACTGGAAAAAAACCTGGTTTTATCAGGGTAAAAGTTATGAACTATTTAGGACAAGACCGGAGCAGTATCAGTGACCTGCTAATAGGTTTCAGCAAAGGGTCCCTCTGGGTCCCCAGAAAGCCAATTAGGACATTTGGAGCTGGTTTAGAGCTGGTTTACTTTCCTGCCTTCCTTGAAGGCTTGTGCTGTGAGCTGTGATTCATCCTCCAGTTCTTCCCAGTCCCATGGGACCCGTGAAAGGGTTGTTGCAATCGCCGTGGTTCTTTTCAGTTTCCTGGAAGCACTGGGTGTTTTGGGGCAGGTTGCTGGGCTACCCCTGGCCATCTTTCATGGCCTCAGTGGGGCCAGGGCTGGCTGCCCAAATTATATCTCCTGGACATAATACCTGCAATGTGATCTCCTTGGAAATCTCAGCCCTTTGGTTCTGTAGGAAAATGACTTTTCCTGGGTGGGGATGCAGGGTGTGGGAAATATTCCCAGGAATAAAGGCTGGGAATGTGCTGAGGGCAGCATTGCTCTACACAAGAAGCTTATAACCAACTTGCTTGTTGAGCAGAAAGGGCAGTCAAATGGGAGCCAGACATAGGGAAAACCAGTCTAGAAGCTGAAATGGTGTTGGGATAGCTAGAGCTAGGAGGGTCCTTTACAGAAGAGCCTTCTGAAGGGTCACATCTGAGTGAAAGCTTATGGTGAGGTGTTTGGGTTTGCTGAATTTACCAGTTGGCAATAACCACCAACATAACTTTATTCGAGGCCAATTCTTCACAAGGCAAAATAGGGAAATAGCAAATAGGGAACTCAGGGCACTGGAAGTGTTTTTCCCATTGCCAATCAAAGTATTTTGGCTCATTAAATGCTTTTAATAACCTTAATGGATCTGTTGGAGCATTACAGTAGATCTGGGAAGACCAGTCAGAACTCGGCAAGAAAAGCAGAGCTGGGCACAGTAACAGGAAATCTTTAATGAAGATTCTAGGAAAACCTTATACAAAGGTGAGGAATTACCATGAGTTTGCAGGGTGAGTTTGGTACTTGCGGTCTGTCTTTGGAAAACAAGTTCTTTGACTCTTAAGGGTTACAGGTTTTGAACAGAATCACAGAATATCTTTGACTGGAAGAGACTTGTAAAGTGCTCAAAAGCTGGTTCTGCTTTGTTGTGTCACTTGTTCACCAAAACCTTCTACACATGAAGAGCAAACAATCTAAATCTTATTCATAGGTGTAGGTCTCGATTCTCAGTCATGTTGAGGTGCCTTTCAGGATCCAGGACTAAATTGTTGGAGGAAGATGTGATCTGTGGAATTTATACATGCTGCTATGGGCTGAGCAAAGACCAAGGCAAACACCACTTTGTGTGAAATTCAGTGATATTAAAAATTCTGCAAATTATTCCTTATTTTAAAAAAACCCCATGGTGTGACCCCAGCTCCTTCGTGAGGTTACTCCCATGTCTGCAGCTTGGCTGCAAGGGGAGATAGACACAAACCCCTCAAGTGAATCTACTGACCCTATTTCCCTGGAATAATCAGATCTGACCAAGTTCTAAAGGCCCTCAGTGTTTGTTTGTTCCCTCCTTGTAGGGAGGTAGAATACTCCCATGCAGCACAGCAAAGCCATCCAAAACAACACCAGGGCTTGGAAAGGCTCCAGGGGACACATTCCCTCCCAGAATTAAGGGTCAGTTCTTGTTCACTGGCAGGTTTGTGTAAAAGAAACATCTTGGAGCCTATGGCTGCTCCAAAGCACTTATTGTTTAGACCCGAACTATAAGCTGGAAGAATTAGAATCTTAAACTGCTTGCCAAGGGAGCAAAGGCACCATAGCCTGCGCGGGGCCCAGGATGGGATGTTATTACTTGGCACCATCCTCCAGAGCGGGATTGTTATCTGTTCCCTTTCCTGCCTTCAGTTTTCTCTTTCCATTAGACTTCCCTTGTAACTTTCCAAAGCAGCGTGTTGGTGTTAGATGGCAGAGATTTGAAATAAAAGCACCTCAGCAGCATCGTTATTTCACTCCAATGCTTTGTGGTTGCAGATACATCACAGGCAGCAACTGCTCAAGTTTCCAAGAAAAAAAAAATCACTTTTTTTTCTTCCAGATAAGAAAAAAGAAGAAAAGTTTTATTTTTAACTACAGGAAAAGCAAACGGTGCCTAATCTAAACAGAGGCCCCAGGAGATGTCCACGGCCAGTTCAGTGTGGTGTGATTTGCTTTACTCATCCACTTGACATCATGGTTTGTTTGTCCAGTTGTGGTCATTTAAATATCGGTGTTACTGGGAATTTTGCTCCTGATGGAAGCAAAGTTGCCTTTCTGTTTGCGCTGCTCTGCTGCTGGTGTCCAGAAATTGATGTCATTTAGGATTTGC
The DNA here is from genome assembly GCA_028565055.1 of Phoeniculus purpureus. NCBI lineage: Eukaryota > Metazoa > Chordata > Aves > Bucerotiformes > Phoeniculidae > Phoeniculus > Phoeniculus purpureus. The sequence goes on from JAOXOE010032700.1 coordinate 9,661, forward strand.
CCAAGTGGAAGATGTTCAGATATAAACAAAACCAGTTGGAAGCAAAAGGTCATAGAAGCAAAACATGATTTCTACTAAAATCACCTCAGAACCTCTGCTTCCCCCATATCCTTATGCTCAAATAAGGTCTTTTCCAAGCTGAATGGTCTTTTCATTGCATTACTCCGCTGCTGGTGTGCAGAAATTGGTGTCACTTAGGATTTTCCCAGGTGGAAGATGTTCAGATGTAAGTAAAACCAGCTGGAAGCAAACGGTCGTAGCAACAAGACATCTAAGAACCATCTCAGACCTTCTGAGTCACCTGTTTCCTTATACTCAGATAAGGTCTTTTCCAACGTGAATGATTGTATAGTTTTATGATTCGATGATTCTACGTTATTTTCAAAGAAGTCTTTGTTCTTTTTCCTCCTTTCTGCCAGGAACCACCCAGAGCCCAGGAACAGCCATCCTTTGCTGTGCGTAGGTCTGACTCAAGGTGCAAACAGGTGACAGTCACAACACCCTCTGCCTTAGTGTAGAATTTTCCATGCTAATGAACCCAGAGCAGCCTCTTGCTGAAACTCTGGCTTAGGTGTGATGGCAGCTCTCACTCTCGTTTACTCAGTATTAATTACTCTGTGTCCTGCAGTTGTGATGTGCCCGCAGTGCCAGGAAACCTTGCTGTGATATCCCAGTTAGTCACCAGTGTAACTTGTATTTATTCACTTGTCACTCATGTGCAATGATACAAACCGACTTGATTTTTATTACTTGTTTCATTTTTTTAATTATTTTTTTAAGGCTCTAAATAGAATTTATGAAGCTGTTTGTACTTCCAAACCACAAGGTGGTGAACTTGAGGATATAAAAACACAAAGAGCTGTAACCATTAAGGAATGGAACTGTGAAATCAAGTGTTGAGCAAGAGGCTTCTAAAGGAAACAACTACTTTTTCTGAATTATTTTACAAGGGATTTTTCTCATTGTGTGGAACAATTTTTCATTCATCCTGAAGGAAAGTAAATATAAGAAAACTGCATGTTTCACCCCCCTGTCCACCTCCTTACTTTAATAAATCATTAGGGATTGGAAGGGACCTCAAAAGATCATCTAGTCCAATCCCCCTGCCACAGCAGAATCACCTAGACCAA
>JAOXOE010032701.1:0-10789 GCA_028565055.1 Phoeniculus purpureus
AGACCATGGCACCAAGTGCCACATCCAATCCTGCCTTGAACAGCTCCAGGGACGGCGACTCCACCACCTCCCTGGGCTCCCCAGTTCAAGAGAGACAAGGAACTACTGGAGAGAGATGATTGGGGCCTGGAGCATCTCTCTTATGAGCAAGTGTTCATAACAGAACACTTATTTAGCCTAACGAAGACTTGAGCTGACCGAAACCTAAAAATATCTGCAGGGGGGCTGTAGGGAGGATGGAGCAATTCTGTTTCCAGTTGTGCCCAGTGACAGGACAAGGGGCACAAACTGGAACACAGGAAGTTGCATTTAGGAATAAGGAAAAGTTTCCTTCCAGTGCAAGTTCCAAAGCCCTGGCACAGGCTGCCAAGAGAGGTGGTGGGGTCTCCTTCTCTGGAGATACCTAAACCCTGCCTGGATGCAGCCCTGTGCCGCGTGCTTTGGGCAGCCCTGCTTTGGCCAGAGGGGTTGGACTTGAACATGTCTTGAGGTGCCTTCCAGCAGCAATGATTCTGTGATTCTGTTTGCTTTTGTAACGAATATTCTGATTTTGCTAATGCACCTTCTTTCCCCAGTATCCCTGTAACATGTAAAAACACTTCTTTATATGAAGAAGAATGGTGTGCTTAACTTCATCTGCTCCTCCCCTTGCTTATATGATGACTTTGAACTTTGGTTTCTGTTCCTTCAGACTACTAAATTGAATTTAGTACAAGCAGGAGAATGAGATTCCATGTGTGTAGTGGTGCAGTTAAGACTAATTTTCCAGAGCACTCAGTTCTTGGCAGGAGACCAGGGTCTGTCTCATCTCTGAGCCTTTTGTTGATGCTTTTGGGATTGGTAATTCTGAGCATTTTCAGATACATATGTGGAGACTGGAAGATGGCTGCTGTCCCATCAGATACTGCTTCAAGCTTGTGGACTGGTCTTCTCAAGTCCAAATCACCATCAGCCGCAGTGCTGCCAACAGCACTATTTAAAAACTGGATGCAAGCACAGCTTCGTTTTGGACATGACTCGGGCTATGGTTTGACCACATTCAAACTTTGCAACCCTCTGAAGCACAGCTTGATCCTTGTCTGTTGCATTTGGCCCATGCCAAAGAAAGAAGCTACCTTGATCTGTGTGCTTGAAGACTTAGCGTTCCAGAAGCTGGGTTTTTATCCTGTGCCAGGAGATCAGCTTTGTAAATACTCCTCCAGCCTTAATGGTTCTCTGATTCAGTGGTTCTATGTGAGCAGTGCACTGGACTACAGTGGTGGGGCAAAGAACCACCTGATCATGGCATGAGCAGTCTCTGTGTTTCTTTTCAGTGCTGTTTTAGAGTCATCTGGGTGCTCTTGTGCTGTTTTTCTTTCAATACTAAGGTGGATGAAAGTGTATGTAGAGTATGTGGCCCTTCCTTTATTATCCTCCATGTTCCAGTCACCTCTTATGTTTTGTAAAGCATTACACTGTCTCCTTGTGCTGGAAATCCCCATGGCCTCATGCAGGTGGTGTTTCCAGGGAGCTCGGTCAAGACTCATCATTTCTACACCTGTATATGGCTGTATATTCCTTATTTCTACAACTGCATCTGTCATGCTGAAATATGTGATGTACCTGTCACATAAATGGGAGACGCCCCTTGTAGGGGACTGTGGGTAGCTGAAGGCCTGATCCAAATAACCCCATCAGTCGACTATCTCCATATGGCAGTCTTGTAGCACCATGCAAGTTTAGGGAACATAGTTGTAACTGGCTTCCATGTGCTGGATGAATGCGTAGATACAGGATCTGGGCTAGCTGAGAGGTGATCCTGCCCATGGCAAGGGATTGGAACTAGGCGATCTATGGGATCCCGTTCAACTCAAAGCAGTCTGTTTGTATTCTACGATACCAGATGCTGCCTTACACATGTCTTTTTCTAAAAGCAATCCAAACCACAAGTACTTTAGGTACAGCAGTCGTGGGTGAAAGCCTGCACGTGTGAAGGTTGTTATTTACACAGGAACTAGGCTGGACCTGCAGCACTAGAAGCAACACTGGGGTTTCCCTGATCAGCTGACGTTTCTGATGACAGTACATAGTAAAAAGCAGAGACAACAGACATTATTAAATCTGTAGTTGTTGGGAACAGACTACAAAGTACTTTTAAGTGCTGGCGAGTATGCCAGTAAAAGCTGGCTTTATTTCCTCAGGAAGAACACTGTGTAAAGTACCAATAGCCTGGAAGTGTCCTCTGTAGGCATCTGCAATGATTGGGCTCTCTTAATTCTCCTATCTTCACATGTATAATCTGTGGATTGTATTCTGTGTCTGGCTTTGGTTTTGCAAATGCTGAATCAGAACCCATTTTTCTGACATTTCTGCTTCTCATTCCTTGTAGCCTGCTCCCCCTTTCCAAAATTGCTGATTCCTCTGAGCTCTTGAAGAGCTTTTTGAGAGCAGAACAAAAGAGCTGGTTAATGAAAGAAAATAGAGAACAATCCAGAGTGGTGCCATGAGAAAGTATGTAGTGTAAACCTGAAAAAGCAAACACTTGTGTTCATGTGGGTTTATTTGAAGTATCCTGTTTATAGTTTGGGGATTCCTGGGGATGTAGCTTCCAGACTGCAGATCTGACTCAGTTAACCTGGCATTACTGATTCACTACCAAAGCAAACTGTGCAGCTGGAATGAGATTTTAAATTCCCCTTCTGTGGAGAACACAGATTCTGTAAGACCCTATTTTTAAAGTCCAGGTGTAAATAGAAAACAGCGATGTGCGTTGCTCGATGTGGGTTTGTTGGGGCATGGCAGTTGCACCCCTGAGTCAGTTTTTGAAGGAGTGCAGGGCTGAGGGTAACATGAAACAAAGAGAGCTGTGATGTTTGCAGGAGCTTACTGTGCTTGTAGCTCTTCTTGAGCATCCTTTGTGAGTCATATATGCATTTTCTCTATCAGAAGAGTAGAGTACCCAAAATTACTGTACCTGAAAAATGGAGTTCAGTCCCGTTTTTACAGTACCCAGTAGCTCCGAACTGGCACAGCAGTTAGACCACACACAAAGACCTGTGCTTGGAGTTCTTTTGCTGTACAGGTGTTTATACTCTTGAGATATACAGCTCAAAGTGGTAGTGGGCTAAGTGTTAAGAAACTAAAACTGAGAGACTGTAGTATCTGACCAAATGAAACATGCATAGTACATAGAACCAAGCCCAAGCTAGGTCTGGACTAATATTTGTGTGGTAAAATGATTTGGGAATATGCAATATTAATGACAGGACCAAGCTTGGGGCGCATCATTTCCTTTATCTTGTTTCACTGAATGTGCCTAAGTGATGACCAGTTGGCAGGTTTGGGGGTTTTGTGCGTGTTTTTTATTGGTTTGTGTTTCCTGGAAAGCTAGATGAAAATTGGTGAGAAATTATAATCCCAGTATTTGGAGAGGAAGTGTGCAGGGATCTACTTAACTTCCTTCCACACCATCTCCCCCAAAATAATTTTGCCACTAGATCTTACAGGAGGAAAGTGAAAATGAAAGGACTTGCTCACTGTGTTTTCCTTTTGGCTAAAGCTGACCCAGCACCAGGAGGAGAGGAAACTTAAAAATCCAAAACAATACTTTGGGTGCATAAAGATTTGAGAGACATTCATTTAGGAATGCTGCATCTGAAGGGTGTTTGAGCCTCGTACGTGTCAGGCACAGGCAGCATCATGGTAAATCCCAGCAACTGACAGGCTGACAGCACCGTGAATGCTTTCAAGTACTGTATGGTAAGGACAGAAGGACATTTTATAGGGATTAAGTAAAATTCAAATGGAAGGTATTTTGCAGTCTCCCTATGTACTCTTTTCCAGTTCTTACTCACCTTTGTAGTTAGAATGTTTCTTCTATGATTTGGTTTAAATTTGCCTTTGTACAATGAAAGCGAATGCTTCTTACTCTGCTTTTGATGGTGCTGCAGCACTTGGTGAGTGCTGCTCATGGGAGTCTTGCATCCAGCTGTGGAACTCCCAACACAAGAAGGATGTGGAGCTGTGGGAGCATGCACAGAGGAGGCCACAGAAATGCTCAGAGGGCTGGAGCCCCTCTCATATGAAGACAGGCTGAGAGAATTGTGGTTGTCCAACCTGAAGAGAAGGCTCTGGAAGGACTTTACAGTCCCTGAAAGGGGCCTATTCTGTGGAAGACTTTGAATAAGGGGAGGGAACGATAGGATAAGGGTCCTGGTTTTAAGCTAGAAAAAGGCAGATTTCAGTTGGACATGAATTCTTCAAACTGAGGATGTTGGATGATTGAAACGGGTTGCCCAGAGAGATGATGGAGGCCCCATCCCTGGAGATATTCAGGGTCAGGCTTGCTGGGGCTCTGATCAATCTGTTGTAGTTAGAGATGTCCCTGCTTGTTGTAGGGGAGTTGAACTAGATGACCTTTAGAGGTCCCTTCCAACTCAATACATTCTGTGATCCTGTGATCCTTGCTGTCATCTTCTTGACACCTTTCACCGAGAAGAAGGTTATGTTCGCAGTCTTTTCCCTGCTTTTCCAGTACTTGGTGAAGTTTCCCTCTGGATTCTGGTTTGCTTAATTCTCTTCAAGCAGGGTGTCTGAAATGGAGTGCTGGAGCCTGCCTGAGCCCTCACCAGTACTTCAAAGCTAATGAGCAGAGAGCTGAATAAAGGGCAATGATGACTTCATTTCTTTCTTGTAACACCTCTCCTGACACACCCCAGAACCGCCTTTGGCAGCAGCGTTGCTGTGCTGTGGTCTCCCGGCCCTTTCAGTCGGATGAGTGCCTGGCCAGATGGTTTTCTTTTATAGTTCTTTCTGTATTTATGCAACACGCTGTCCCTTGTGCTCACCTTTAGGGATTGTCACCCCACAGTACAGTGGGGTCCCATCGTGGTTTTCTGAGAATCCTGATGCATCCATCACCTTGAGATGCTTTCGTAAGGCTCTTGGGAGAATGAGCAATGAGGGGAGGGAAAAGTTGCTCTAATTCCAGGACTCTCACATGCACAATTAAGCCAAGATCTTTAATTTTATATCCCCTGGAAATTAATTTCAGGGATTATCCAGATTAGTTTTCAGAAACAGGGTAGGTTTAGACTGGGTATTATTTTACCCTGTTTTCAGGAACCCTTCCCCCTTGTTCTATCACTAATTGCTTGTGAGATGATACCAGCACCAACCTCTCCACAACGTCCTTTCAGGTAGTTGTAGAGAGTGATGAGGTCTCCTCTCAGCCTCCTCTTCTTCAAACTAAAGAGAGCCCCAGCTCTTTCAGTCTTTCCTCATAAGATTTATTCTCCAGGCCCTTTAAAATGTGGGATTAGAATATATTAAGAAAGTGTGTGGTTAGGTAACTAACATTAAGTCTGTGCTCATAGACTTACTCCAGAGAGGCTGACCACAAGCTTTTCAGAAATAGCCTTCACTAAAATATATGCTGCCCTGTTGTCTGATCCTGCAGTTGTCATGAAGGAACGTTTGAGTGCATGGAGAATCAAGTGAGGAAACAGCTTGCGATACTCATGGTATTGTTATTTACGGGTGTTTAAAAATATAATTGTGACTACAATATGATATAAAAATAACTGAAAAGGTCAGAGGAGTAGATTTCCAACATATAAATGATATTTGATTATTTTTTCCCTCCAGATGTAGTTCTGTTCTGCTTGCTAAAGAGAATCAGATCAAGACTGTCCTAGTGTAGTTGGAAATCTTGGAAGATTCTGGTCAGTGGCCTTGGTCACTGCTCCGAACTGAAGACATGGGGGATTTTGTGTTTTATGCTTAAGGAGCCTTTTCTACCGCCTGCCTTGGCATTTAATACGGTCTTAACAAAACAAAATGAGGTTTCAGTGTTTAAACACCTCCTGGTTTCCGTGTTCTGCCCTGTCGATTTTACTTAGATTGCTAGAATGTCTCTGTAGAATATGTGCTTTGATTAGTGAGCTCTTGCAGGTTTCTTTAGCCTTTAGCTAAAACATATGCAACATAGATTTCTGGAGGAAAAAAATGAATGGACAATTTCTGATTTGCAGAAGAAGAGAATGGAGAGAAGCTTTGTAATTGGATTTTCAGTTTTGTGGGGTTTTCTTGGGTGTTCTGTTGGGGTTTCTTGAGGAAGGGACACGGGGGATGTTTGGTTTGGCTTGGTTTGTGAGGACTTCAATTTATTTGTAGCAAAGACTAGAAAAGGAAGAAATGAAGAGGGTTGGTTTCTCTTTTACTTGTATTGAGTCCTAAAGGCCTTGAGGTGCTGAGATGGATAACCTTTTAGCTGAAAAAATAGCTTGCTATTTAATAGGGACATCAGGGATACCTGACAGTGCAACAGGAATGAACAACAGTGAGTATAGATACTACAAAGGAAGGAGCATCCTTACTGGTTTAGTTGTCTTATACTTACATTTTGTAATACAAACATGGAGATCTTGAAACATGCTTAGATAACTACTCTGAGGAGGAAGAATCAATCCTTTTTCTCTACCCCTTGGGGCATATAGGACAAGAAATAGCAGGCTTAAATTGCAGAGAATAAAATCTAGTTTAATACCGGGAGCAATGGAGAGAAATCCCTATGAGTAAAGGTAGTAGAACACTGTAGCAAGTGGTCTGGTTGGGTTTTGGACAATTGGTCACTGGAGACTGTCAGTGACAGGTTAGAAAAATTTTTATATGGAATAGCACAAGGGTCCTTGATGCTTTCTTGGATGCCTTCCTGCCCTGTGCTCTGAGTGTTTAGGGCTTGGTCTGAACATTTAAGGACTGAATTATGTCAGACATGCTGGTGTTAAAGGTCGCTTGAGCTTATTTTCATATAATCACAGAATGGCTTAGGGTGGAATGGACCTCAGAGATCACCTAGTTCCAGTCCTCTGCCATAAGCAGTGACACATCTCAGCAGACCTGGTTACTCAAAGCCCATCCAGCCTGGCCTTGAACACTTCCAGGGATGGAGCAGCCACCTCAGCACTCTCACAGGGAGGAAATTCTTCCTATCATCTAGTGTAAATCTACTCTGTTTTAGCTTGAAACCGTTCCCCTTGTCCTATCACTAGAGTCCCTCGTAAAAAGCCCCTCTCCAGCTCTACTGGAAGATTGCTGTAAGGTCCCTCTTCTCCAGGCTGAACAGCCCAAATTCCCTCTGCCTGTGCTCATGGAGGTGCTTCAGCCCTAATCAGCCTAATGAGATTGAGATTTATCACAAAACAGGCAAAACTCTTCCCCCCTTTTTTCCTTATTCCATGTGCCCATGTATTTAAAGTGAAGGTGAGTTACAGCTAAAAACCTAATGATTTATACAGCCACCCTGGTCACAAACCTCACTTTCTGCTGGAGAGCATGTTCTGCTATAGCATTTGGCCTTCACTGGGAGCGGCTGGCAAATGAGTGCCTCATACTAGACTACCTGGAAAAGAGCTTTTGCTGAAGCTTATTAATATCTGTAACAGGAACCTACCCAGAGTCTGCTCTCTGAGCAGCAAGACTGGAGAAGCAGTGACAGCTATAATGGGAGGGCACTAATGTCTTTGGAGAAATGTTACTTTTGTAATTGGAAATGGGACAAACAGTGTCATTAAAACAGACTGTCGATGCCTTTTTTGTTCTTGTCACAGGCTCAGTTATGAGAATGGATTCACTCTAAGGAGATGACATCAGAATTTTTGTGCTTTCCGTAATCAGTTGGACAGATCATGAGGCTTTAATGAAATGCTGTTGTCCTGCAACATCGGATAACCTATGTGAGGATTTGAATGACCTCTTCCTTGAACTGAACTGGGACTCAGAAGACTTGAAATGTCATTGACGTGTGATTCTGAAACGTGATGTAAGAGCTGAGAGCTCTGACTTGATTGGGTTGTTTGTTTGTTTTCTGAATGGGGTTGGGGCTGGTTTTGGAGTGGGTTGTTATATTTGTGTGGGTTTTGTCATAGATGTTGTTCTTCAGCAAGGTTTGACAGACCTTTATAGCCCAGTGTTTGGTGTAAGATATGAGAATCTTTTTTTAAAGACAAAATCACAGAACATTAGGGATTGGAAAGGACCTTGAAAGATCACCTAGTCCAATCCCCCTGCCACAGCATGATCACCTAGATCCCTTCAAGAAACATCTCATTCCCCAAGTACCTCTGCTGTTCTAATTCTTTGAGGCTCCACCATTCCATCTTTTATAGAATAAATAGGTACAAAAAGCATCAGAATCATAGAATCGTTTAGGTTGGAAAAGACCTTCAAGATCATGAAGTCCAACCATTAACTCAACTGTACCAAGCCCACCACTGAAAGAAGCTATATATCTACAGGACTTTTAAACATTTCCAGGGATGATGATCCAATCCCCCTCCCTGGGCAGCGTCCAAGCACCTCCCTGGGGAGCCTATTTCAGGGCCTGATGACCCTTTCAATAAGGTTTTTCTCAATATCTAACCTAAACCTCCCCTGATGCAACTGGAGGCAATTTCCTCTTGCCTTATCGCTAGTGACTTGGGAGAACAACTTCCTTTGAGGTAATAAGGCCTCCCCTCAGCTTCCTTTTCTCCGGGTTAAGCAACCCAAGTTCCCTCAGTCACTCCTCATCAGCCCTGTCCCCCAGGCCCTTCACTAGCCTTCTTGAAGGAAGCAAGCAGCCCACCATCAACGCTATCAATTTTGGCTTAGTGGGAATCTCAGGGGATCTTTAAGATCTAAGGGGCATTTAAGGCCGCCTGTGAGACCTTTGCTGTTGGTGACTTAACATCCTCACTGAAGTACTGAACAGCTGTTTATCTAGTGTTGGTCTTGTTCCATGAGCACTGGGAAGACATTCTCTTAGAACAAGTAGCAAACAAGGACGAGGGATGGAGCAGGAGCAGGGAGAGTGATGTATGTGTAACACAACCGTGTACTTGTGTGTTCCTCTGTTCATCTGGGTTTTTAATGCGTCAGCCCTTGACTCTGAATAGTTCGCCTCTGTCTGAGCAGAGCTGAGAGCTGGAGCACTCCTGAAAGCTGGTACAGCTGCTGGAAGAAGTGGGCAGAAAGTGTGAGCCTAGGCCAAATTAAGGACACATAAATATAAAGCTAGAGCACTTGAAAATTACTGAATACAGCTTCTGGTGTCTGGCTGGTGGTGTTTATTTTCACAGCACTCTGAGAAAGGCCATTGAGTGTGGCTGACAGATTAGCTTTGATCAAATAAACAGCCATTTGTTTAACTTCGAGAAGCTGGAACAGAATAAACAGTTGCTCAGAAAGAAAAACTACAGTTGCTCAGTCTGCCTCAGTCTATACAGCTGAATCTGGTCTGGAAAGGATGGAGAATGCTGATGGCCACAAGTTAGGAGGTGAACACTGCAGGTGTTTCTATTCTCAACAACAAACCCATTAAGTCCTTTAACACGGATTCACGCACCGTGCCAACTCTTCATACGTAATGCTCTGAATGTTGTTTCTGTTCTAGGTGGGCAGTAAGGTAACATTCCTGCATAAGCCCTACGTTGCGTTTGGATCCCTGACCTACTGCAGCAACCGTAGAGAGAAGCAAAACTGTGCTGGACTGTCAGAAATCCAGTGTAAAGGACTCCTAAATGGGGTTACAGCCACTTGCTGCTGGTCCTCTGTGGGTAACTCTCCAAAAGAAAATCAAGATGGAACTCAAGCAGGCAAGGATGTGACTTTTATAGTTTATGCCCTGAAGCCTGCTGTATGCACTCTGAATAAACGTTCAGTATGTCTAAGCTCCTCAGGCTGTTAATAGTCTGCCATGGCCGAACCAGGGTAGATTTACAGCTGCGATGATGAAGTAACACTGACTTCTGTGTTCACAACACACCCGGGCTGTGTTGCTGCAGTGCATAGCACTAGCTTCCCCTCCTGGCCAACAGAAGCAAGTGGTTCTCAAGGCAAGGGTCGCACAAACTATTTCTCAATTTCACTTCTATGTGCTAAACACTAGTCTTCAGAGAACAAACGAATGTTAACTGACACTGGGGGGGAGATGGAACGTTGCCTCTTGCAGCGTAAGATAATGATGCATTAAGATGGGAGTGCTGTTGGAACATAGAATTATTTTCCAAACAGGGGCCAAATCTGCAAAACAAATGATGAAAGTACCAATTTCTAGACAGACAGATTCCCAATGTCCTTTCTAAATACATATTAGCTGGTGTGAGGAACAAATATTTTACTGCTCTTAATGTTACTTACACTAATTTTCCCAACGCAGCAGCATCAGCTGTGATTGTCATTTTCTGTTTCTTGTTTGGGTTTTTTCCTTGTCTTCTTGTCTTAAAGATTCTTCTTCCGTTTTAGTTCTTTAGCACAGTATTTTGTAGCATAAGCTTTATAAAGAGTTGACTAGCATGAAGCTTGTGGTATAAAGCAACAATACACAGTGTTATCCAACATACTTTTGTGTATTGCTTGAGAGAGTCCAGCGCAGAGCCACAAAGATGGTGAGGGGAGTGGAACATCCCCCTGATGAGGAAAGGCTGAGAGAGCCAGGTCTCTTTAGCTTGGAGGAGGCTGAACGATGACCTCATTAATGTTTATAAATATGTGAAGGGTGGGTGTCAGGAGGATGGAGCCAGGCTCTTCTCTGTGACATAAAGTGATAGGACAAGGGGCAATGGGTGTGAGCTGGAACATAGGCAGTTCCACATTAATATTCTTCCCAGTGAGGGTGACAGAGCACTGGAATGGGCTGCCCGGGGGCATTGTGGAGTCTCCTTCTCTGGAGATGTTTAAAACCTGCCTAGACATGTTCCTGTGCAACTTGATCTAGGTGATCCTACTGTGGCAGGGGAATAGGACTGGATGATCTTTCAAGGTCCCTTCC